>JAUMHJ010000180.1:0-10151 GCA_032361105.1 Microctenopoma lineatum
TTATTAATGCTATTCATAACACAATAATTAAATAATTATCCAAAAGACAGACTATCAAGGCAGTCAAAACACGATTAGAAGAGAAATTAATATTTACCCATTTCAAAGGATAAGTAAAAAGATCCAAGTAAAAAGATCAAATAGACGACTTTTCTTTCCATGGTGAATGGTTTTCCTTCATCCTACTCCAGTTACAAGCAGGTTCTTTGTCTGTGATTGCACTTAAATTGTGAATTGCTCCTCCCTAGGGGAGTGACAAGTAGTGGAGAGAATGGCTGGTTTTATAAAACCATGTTTTTTGCAGACACTCAAAATATAAGACTGTGGTAATAAAACTATGTCACAAAACACTTTTAAAATATATGGATTCTCTTTTTAATGGGTTTGCACTTGCAAACACAGACCTTTTACTGTTATATAATGAAATATGATCCTACCATATTTCAGATGAAATATGATGAAGATGTTAGACTGCTAAAAAGAATCTTAACTATATCTTGGATGTCAGATGCCAGTTGCCAACCGTCGAGTATCTAATCTGTTTGAAACTATAAAAACCTAAGTGTGATGGCACTGTAAGTTGCATTAAGCGTATAGTGTGATTAGTTGAATGAATCACATGACAGATTTCACATTAGACATGTTGTTCTTATCAGGAATTAGGAATAGTTGGAGTTAAGCTATAATCTAAGGCTATATGCATAAACAAGTTTATTCAGCATTTACCTAATAGTTCTTAAAAACATAATGTGTTGCTGCCATCAATTATCAAATTGTTTTTTTCAGAGCTGTTTGGGTGGCTAAAAATAATAATAATGCTGTGATTGAGAAGCAGGTGAGCGTGGTCGGAGAGGGGCAGATCAGGAGGGGAAAGCGGAAGGAGAGGAGGAGAACAAAGACATGCAGGTGTGTTGGACTTGATCTGAAATTAATTGGAGAAAACATGAATCGAATAAAATCGAAAACAAAGGATGCTGCAAGCTGCAGCAAAGTCCAGTCTTTCAGGGTTATCCAGGACCCTTCTTTTTGATAATAGTTCTTAATAACACAATGTGTTGCTGCCATCAATTACCAAAATGTTTTTGATATGTTTTGTATTTTCCATTCCGCTTAATTTGGGTTTATGAGATGTGAAAATAATTGCATTCTGGTTTTATGTAGATTTTACTCACTGTAGAAAAAGGTGGACTAGTGCTGTAATTTTAGTAATGACAGTTGCGACAATTGTTGTTTATCTTAGGATTTAATTATGTCTTGAGGTAGTCCTAAACAATTCAATGTGTATATAATTTATATTCTTTACACTTTAAATATTAATATATTCATAATGTTAACTTATCCTACATAAGACATACACATAAAGTAGCAAAACATCTTTGTTTTGTGAACCTAATGTGTTACTTTATAGCATTGCTTACATTTAAGAGTTTGCTGTGTGACAGTGTAGATTATGGTTATAAACGCAACATCACATTTTATATTCAGGGTTTCCTCCTTTCTATTACAATATCTCACACAATACAATTTTTATACAATACATAAGTGCTTTAGTATTCTGCCCTTAGAAGAGCTTGATTCTTGATTCTTAAATAGTAAGTAATGTCAGTGATGCATTTTGTCAGAAAACCCAACAATCTCACTTGTGCAAGCACTAGGTGACAGTGGACAGGAAAAACTCCCTTTAACAGAAGAAACCTCCAGCAGAACCAGACTCAGGGTGGGCGGCCATCTGCCTCGACTGATTGTGGTGAGTAAACAGAGGAGAGAGAAAGGAACAGCAGGTAACATAGATCATAACAACAACAACAACAACAACAAGGAGCAGCAGTCAAGACACTGGGCAGGTTGGTAGGACCAGCAGCTAAAGAAAAATCACACAACTGCGAGGTTGAGACACCTGCAGAAAGGTACAGAGAAAAAGAGAGACAGAAGGACGAAACACAACTAGGGCAGAAAGAAGACACAATGTTAACATGCCATAAACTAAACCAAATCTTTAGCAGCAACACAAAGAGATGATTCAGAGTTTTAAGTGAGGAGAAGGATTGTAAACTCTTTTCTACAGAGAGCCAATGAAGAGAAGCTAATGTAGGTGAAATATGATCTCTCTAGTTAATTCCAGTCAAAAACCGTGCAGCATTATGGATTAACTGGAGGCTTTTTAATTTATTATTGCTGCATCCTTAACAGTGAATTGCTGACAAATGCAAACGAACTCAAAACCACTTCGAAGGAGTCAAAAAAACTCTTGCAGAGGAATTTAACGAAACAAAAAGAGCAGGGAAAACACCAGGCAGGAACAGAACAGGAATAAGACTGGAAACAGGGAAGAAATAAACTACACATAATCCAAACCAAGACAGCAACACACAATTGGCTATGGGAAAGGAAATACAAATGAAAAGAAACAAACAACTCATGTGAGTATGGGGAGGGGGTGGAGAACAGGCTAAAACAGACCAAAACATAAAAAAAGGTGAGTAACACACAGGAACCAAGACTATAAACCGGACAAAGGAAAATAAACCAAAGCAGAACAACAAGGAACCAAATGAGCATCAGAAAAAGACTGAGTGAGGGAAGAATATAAGGGAGTGCAAACTAACAGGTAAGTGAAGACAGCTCAGGGGGAACCTGGCTCAAGGTGAGCTGGGCATAATCAGTGAAACAAAAACAGCTGAGGACAATTACTGGAAGGGGGGGTGTGGCAAGGAGGCTCCACTGAAAACAAGAGTGAAAGGGCGTGTGACCAGGGCCCATTTCAGAAAGCCGGTTTAGTGAAATCCCTAACCCTGAGATGAGGGAGACTGTTTTTTTGGTTTCACAAAGCAGGTTCAGCAGAACTCTGTGTTGGTTACCCGGGCAACATACTCCGTGAACCTAACCTGCTCGGTAGCAGGTTTGCTTCAAACAACTCTGAGTTTCTCCTGCTCTTACGGTGAAGCCTGAGGTCTGAAACCAGCAGCAGACACTGCCTGTCCGTTTCTTGATGAGCCTGTTGACTTGGAAGCGCAGATATTACAGACGGCCTGGTAGCTCAATGGGTTAAGCGTCAGACTGGAATGCAGCAGGTCACAGGTTCGAATCCCAGTCTGACTCCTAGTCCATCTCCTACCAGGTGTGTCCCAGAGCCAGACACCCAGCGCTAGCTCCCTGTAAGTCGCTTTGGATAAAAGCGTCTGCCAAGCAAAGTAAAAGTAAAGTATTAAGCAGAAATCTCGGTCGGGAGACGATGATCAGACCCAGAGTTATTGTTTTATGACTATCTGTGTGAACGTTACTGTTTTTTGCGACCATCGATAGTTTATTTAAGAAATATTCTCAGTCCACACATCTCTCATAATCGTGGAAATGATGCTCTCAGCACCGAGCAGATTCTGTGTGTTGCACCTCATTTTTTTGTGAATGGCAGTTTTTAGTACAATATGGATGATACAGAGCATGTGTCTAAGGCAACCGTCTGTAGGGCTGTCGGAAATATGACTCTCGCACACATAGAATTTTGTGCAACTTTGTAGATTTCCCAGGTCGCAGAACAACCAGACATCTCAAGGAAGGGATCCACAGAATTGCAGGTATCAGTGTAAGCAATAATTAATGTATGTCGTAAAGCTTGGAGACTGGAAGCTTCATCAATGTGACATTTAGGGTTTCCAGGTGTGATTGGCTGCATTGCAAAAATATTAGTCAGCTGATGATTTCCCAGGACAGTGCCCCATGTCATGTTCTTCTTTTAGTTAAATACAGTGCATGTCTCATCACCTTAGAATAGATTAATATCTGAGAGCAGCCAATCACAGAGAACAGTAGCCTACACATTTAATGGATAGACATGCATATTTAACAGGCAGATATGTGTGGCTTTCATATAGATAATATTAAATACTGGCAGTGATGGAATGGCTGCAGGTCTTTTTCGGTTATGGGATTTCCCTAAGTACTTAAATAAAGCTATTGCATGTAAAATGTAACCACTGAATGCAGTTTTATGAGAGAGGGCTAAACAACATCGCAATTGCTTATAAGCGATAACTGACATGTTTGAACTATATTTTTATATTTCATCCAAACATTTATTTATTTTTGATTTTTAAAATTATTTATACTGCATCACATTGACTTGGTCGGCAATTTTCTCCCACACAAGCGCCCTCTTTTTTTGCTGCTGCTGCAGTATTACTTATTCTTTTAAAAATGTGCTCATATTCAGCATATGCAGTCAATAAAAGTTCCAATTCTACCGGCGAGCAGTAGGAGGCCCTAGCTTTTTGTCCACTGGTTTCCATGGTGAATCCTCGTCGTTTGTGTTCCATTTATCAGGGCTTCTTATATCCTCGTGCATGAGGGTAACTCAGGGTAACTTTGACTCAGAGTTGATTGAACTAATGCTTAACACCTGTTCTGAAACCGAAAACTCTGAGTTGGACAACCTAAGTTTCGGTTTTGACTCAGAGTTTGTTGAACCTGCCTTCTGAAACGGGCCCCAGGTAAGAGAGAACACAGGGAAAAACACAGACAGAGAAACACACAAACACTACAGTACACCAGAATAAACATAATCAGAACAAATCTAATTACACCAGGCAGTAATCATGACAATAACACACATACCATGACAGAAGAAGGACGTTCTGGAGATTTATTTTATGTAATGGCTGAATGAGATATCTTAATTAAAAATCATTTTCAATGCAATGTTACCTAAGCTGGCAATCTGATTGGATAGCTTGTCTCTCAGGCCTTGAAGGCCACATAAGAATAACTTAGAAAGTAAATAAAGTAGAATGTTACAGGACATCCAGATCTCTGTGTCGTTTATACATGGTTAAAATTTGACCAATTGATTAGTTTCATTTGGTTTCACAAATAAGTATAGTTGGGTGTCACCTGTGTAACAATGGAAGTTTATAGAGTGTTTAAACATATGTAGCATGTAGACATGTATAAAGTAAAGGTCCAAGCACAGAACTCTATGGGACCTCATAATTAACCTGCATGGAGGACTTATCATTAACATGAACAAATTGGAATCTATCTGACAGATAAGATTTAAACCAGCTTAGTAATGTTCAATTAAATCCAGGGAGATGTTCTAGTTCCAGTGTGTAATAAAATGTTGTGATCTATAGTGTCAATCGCAGTCTGAGGTCTAAGAAGACAAGTACAGAAACAAGTCTAAGGCTAAGAGAAGATCGTTAGTGACTGTGACTAGCACTGTTTCTGTACTATGGTTTACTCTAAATCCTGACTAAAAATCTAGTCTAATCTTTTAGTAGATTTTAGCAGCAAAGGTCAAATTGGATGTTGGTCTATAATTGGCTAAAACCCCTTAATCAAATGCTGTTTTTTCTGTAGAGGTTTGACTACAGCTATCTCAAAAGCCTCCCGATCAAGCACTCAATCATTCAGTTACCCACAACATTTACCAAGATTATTGTTGTTCAGTAGTCTCAGTAAAACATTTCTTCACTTATGTACATGTTTAATGAAACAGTTGAGTTTCCAGGTTACAAGACTTAACAAACACCTCTCCAATTACAAAAGGTATGAATCTGGTGGATCAGATTGCAAATTGTTAAACCCGTAAATATTTTATGTGGCCTATATCCCACTGGTCAAACTTGATCGGAGAAACATTTTTAAATTTATTTTTTGTGGATGAATGCTCTCTGGCACTACCCACAACATTTGTCAAATAAAGAAGAGTTTTTTTTATAATAATGGAATTACAGCTATAACTATTTTTGCTGGTAGTTTTGAAATGACTGAAAAAAAAATTGTCAACAATGTGGGTTTTCCCTGATTAAAATACCTTTACACTTAATGAGCTTTTTCAATAGCTGAACCTTTACTGGAAACCCTAAGAAAAGTTGTCAAACAGGTTGTCATATAGCTTGTTGTGCATATTCCCTTCCTCTAAATATTTCTGAAAGACACTCAAACTTAGCTCTAACTTTAGGTCTTTATCTACAAAAAGAGAATCATAAACTTGCAGACTTTTTACAACATAAAGTATCCGCCTTTTAATGGTTTACAAAACAACAGACTTAATAGTATATCAGTATTAAGTATCAGTATGCCTAATAGATGCCTAATAAAGCAGAGGGTACCCTTGCCAGTGCCATCTGCTGGACATTGTCTGCCACAATAATTTCTGACTGAACATCACTTTCACAGACTCAGAGAATGCCACTTATTTTATGAAGTCTCCTTTAGTTCCTGCAAGTACAAATGTTGCACAGTTAATCATTTGTTGTTTTTACTTATACTTATTAAACATCATCCACCTGTGTGCACATCACCGACCTTTAACTGATGATTCAGCAGTTGTATTTCTATTTTTTTTTTTTTTTATTTGAAGTCGTATGTGGTTCATTTCCATATCTGACTTTTTAATTTGTTTTTGTAGGTACACTTTATATAGTTGTTTTACAGGGAGCTATACAAACAAATGAAGTTGACTTTTATAGTGCCATGTCTACTTGGTGTCATAGTAAGTTGTGGATCAGTGCTGAACAATATCCCTCCTGGGCTGTGGAGGTTGATGGACCCTCATCCTCATTTATGGACCATTTATCATTTCCAGCATTGCTCATACAGACCATGTTAAATACTGGCAGTGATGGACTGGCCGCAGATTTTCTTTGTTTATGGGATTTCCCTAAGAACTTAAATATAGCTATCACGTGCATAGTGTAACCACTGAGTGCAGTTTTATGAGAGAAGGCTAAACAACATCACAATTGCTTGTAAGAGATAACTCATCTCAAACATGTAGTTTTTTGTAAAACATGTAGTTCAAAGTGAGAGTTGGTCAACCCTGAGTTCTGGTTTTGACTCAGAGTTTGTCCAACCTGCTGAAATGGGCCCCAGGACTCAAAAACTGTTTATAGACAATATAAAACTTTCTTTACTTAGCAGACACTTTTATCCAAAGTGACTTACAGGGAGCAAGTGCTGGGTGTCAGGCTCAAGGACACACCTGGTAGGGGATGGACTAGGAATCAGAAAGGGTTTCGATCCTGCAACCTTCTGCATCCCAGTCTGACGCTTAACCCATTAAGCTACCGGGCTGCACAGTGAAACAAATATTAGCAGTATATTTATGTCGAAACACAAGATTATAAAACAAAAGCTGCAAATTAGTTCAGCTTAACTGATATCAGTTCATGTTTCCTTTAGTTTATGTTGTCTCTGCTGTGATGTCCATCTCTGTAGCACCCCTGCTCGAGCGTCTGTTGGAGAAAACCTTATGGTGCTGTAGTCTGCACCTCCTGTGCCCCACCAGAAGGGGGTAGTATAGCATCAGTGCCGTATAGCTGGCAGGTCATTAGAATCAGAAATACTGTATTTATCCCTGAGATAATTATAAGGTCTCAGTTGCTCCTCATAGTAAAAAGAATAAAGTAAAGAAGAGACATAAAGCTGCAAAATATATATAAAAAAACCCCACAAATACAAGACATACCTTTACTTTACTTGGCCTTACCTTACCTTTTACCTTGGCAGATGCTTTTATCCAATGCAACTTACAAGGAGCTAGCACTTGGTGTCTGGCTCAAGGACACACATGGGTCTTTTGTGACTCTTTTAGGACAATACAGACTGCACACCTTGACTGCACTTTGCCTGGGCAGTCAAGGTGTTCCAAATTGTAATATAGTCCCATGTTGACCACATCCTCAACAGACCTGTTTCCCCTGTAGGTGTACTGCAGAATGTCCAGCAGAGGGCCTGTGATCTTTTTAATGTGAGTAAGCAAAATTCTTTAAAGGATTTCATTACCCTATACACGGCTCACATGATGGCTTCTGTTGAGTTGAATGATTTCAACAAGTCGACTTCCTTACAAGGTGAGAATTTTAAATCAAAGCTAAACATACCACTAGTATTGTGTTAGCTTAGAGGGCATTAATATATGACAAAAGAGGCACAAACTTCGTCCCTGTCACCTAGTACTGCTCAAGGGGGATTCTTTAAGTTTTCTACATAGTTCAGCCTGAAGAAACAGCTTAAGATGATTTTTTGGTAATATGACCTGAATTGATGTAGCTGTGTTCATGTAGTTCACTGCTGGAAATACCTGTTTAGCAGAAAGACACAGTCTCCAGATGATGACCCTGCGGCATTTTCATAATGTTTGACTGCATTGTTCATCGGTAATTATTTCCTTGTTGAATGATAGAGAGATTAAGGGAGTTTTCTTTTAAGGGTTTTGTTTAGTGGAGGAAGGGAGAGATCCAACGCCTTCTAGTCTGCCAGCAAGACAGTGACCAAAGCATAAATCAAAGTTAGTCAAAAACTTTTAAAGGACCTCAAATTAAAATCCTGAAATGATTCTCTTACAACCCAGATCTCAATCCTACTGAGAATTGGGGGAGTTATATATATAACATATTTCAGTACAGTAGTAAAATATTTTCATCAAAATTAGCAGAGATTGATCTTTTGATGATATCTGTACAGTATGCAATAAATCTAAAATACATACAATAAATCATTTAACTTCATGTTTAGATTTCATAATGTTATGACAAGTCATAATATGTGATGTTATATGTGCTATTAATTATTGTATGTTTCCTAATGTTGTATTATTATATGTTATATGTTTAAAATCAAATTTAAAAGCACAAGGAATTGTTGCTATAAATATTTATTATTCTGGTTTTAAGTGGTATAGGTTACAAAACTTATCTGTGATTAATCTAGAAAATATATCACAAATACATAAGAAATTAATGGCATTATAATCATAATTTCTATATACAGTTAAGGAGCTGAGATACAGTAAATATAAAAATTTATGAGAGGCAACGACAGCACTAAATTAACATGTGTTTTTAAGCTAAGAAATCAGGATTGCAACAAGAGAGCAAGTAAAAAACAGAATAACAGAAAAGGAAAATACTAATTCTAGGCTAAATACCTTTACTCCATCACTTAAGGTGTGCTTACATATTCTGGTTTGCCAACATATTTGAATGACAGATATTATGTGTAAGGCACATTGTGTGGCACATGACCTTATGTGTCTTTACATAATGAGTGTGTTGCAATAGTCACATGTTTGGTATTAGGCATACTTTATACGTTTATTAGGCCCAAGGTAATTGTTGAATTGAAACCTACAGTATATTATTAGTTTACAATTACAAAGAATGCACTTTATTTGCACTGTACTGCGCAAATAAATATCAAAATGCACATCTCCACTGTTGAAACAGTAGAATATTGCAAATATTTTAGATTTACTGTTTGTAAAAAATATGACAAAAAAGGAGACTAAAACTTCAAACTCAGAAACATCTTTTCTTGCACCTGTACTAGAGTCCTGATACTTTTGAATTCACAGTTGTGTTGTTGTAAAGGAAACATGACAAAGTTGTTGGGGTGAACCTGTGCTAAACAATAAAAGAATATCACTAGTACAACTCTTTATCTTCTATGGAGAAACCTTGAGAACACTGTTAACCTTGATGTTGTAGGATGTTCCATTTAAGAGCTGATTTGTAAAAAACTAAATGGAAAGAAAATAAGATTTGTCAAGAGTTATCTCATTACCTTTACTATACCTTTAACACACTCATATTGTGCTTTTACTGGCATCAAAATGTTGGCTAAACAAATCAATTTGTTTTACCTACCTCTTTAATAAGATCAATGATGGTTCCATTGCTGATCTGTCCGTAGGAGCTGACCTTCATCTCTAAGTGTGCTACTGATTGTAAAACTGTAGGGATTAATAAAATACAACTAGATGTTAATTAAAAGACTCACAGTATGTCTCCTTCTTCTGCTATTGCAGTTCCATTACTATTATACCAGCAAATGATGTTTAAACGTTTGTGTGACTACTAAGTACAGTGACTTGAGTACAGTGAGTTACGGCCATGGCCTTTTCGCTTCCACCCTAGTTCCTTCTCATGACACTATTGTTTCAGTGTACAAATCCGACTGTGTGAAAAAATGCCAAGGGTTGTCCACCAAATATGCATGGCTTTATGTTGATTGGACTGGCGCCCTACATGCCAACCAAGCCTAGTGATAAAAGGCACACCTAAACTGTCAGCTGGGCGGCTGTGATTTTGTGTGAGCAGCTTGATTGAATGTTAGCTATTAGTCCACAAGCATGTATTGTATCTTTGTAA
>JAUMHJ010000182.1:0-10128 GCA_032361105.1 Microctenopoma lineatum
GGAAATCCTGATGAGGCCCAGCCTCACCCAGACTCCGCCTCCAGCGGCCCCCAGGTAAATTGAGTTTGAGACCCCTGGTCTAAACCGAGACCAAAGCCAAAGCTGGTCGAGTCTGAGACCAAGACTGAAAACAGAGGTTTAATTTTGATGATCATAAGTGAAAACTCAAATTCAGTAGTGAAAGGTTCAGTCTGGAAGTGTGTCCTGGTCTTCGTACCCTCAGGTCTCGTCAATGTCTTGGTCTTGACTACAACACTGCTGTGCTGTAAACATGTAAACCTTCTGTTTAAACACGTTTGTTTGGGCACAGTTACTGTGTCCCCGACAGGACAGTTCACCACCTCCAGCACCTTGACCTTTGACCGGGCTCCAGCAGGCGATGCCACTGCAGCCGCCACCGCTACCATCATCTCAGAGGGCTCAGCGCAGAGCGAGGTGTTTGCCAGCACAGCAGGTACAATCCGTTCCTCCTCCTCTCTTGCTGTGGTCATTGGTTCATCATCTGTAGAATAAACATCAGTCAGTTGTTTTCTGTGCTAAGTCTCCGCCTGTCCTCTATCCCTCTTTCAGTGCTGGCGGCGTTGCCAGCATTGGCTGTGACTCCTCAGCCAGTTCAGGCCAAGATGGCCGTGACAGCTGTGGCGTCTCCGACGGGGGAGCTGGTGAGTGGGCTGGAAGTGGGGGGCATGTGTGGGGGAGGGCCGGTGGTGAGCGAGGGGCAGAAGAACACGTGGCTTTATCTGGAGGAGCTGGCCAACACGCTGCTGAGCAACGTCCAGCAGCTGAAGGCTCTGATCGAACAGGCCAAAAGCTCTGCAGAGGACACAGCCGGGGTCAAAGGTCTTGGAGGTCGGAAAGACGTGAGTCCACACACACTCAGTCTGAAACTTAGATTAGAATTAACCAGAAGGTAAATTATTACACATGATTACGACTTATGAAGTCGACAGATGAATAAGACACGTGTTTGTGTTTGTTTTCAGTGTGTTCTCAACCAGTCGTTCCAGAACCAGATCTCGTTTCAGCAGCCGGACGACACCGAGGCCAAGAGAAACTCTGACATAACCGAGATCATCATCAACGTATGACTCACCTCCCAAAATGTTACTGCCAGACCGCACAGACACATTTCTGCTGTCTGGGTTAGGGGTCAGGGGTTAGGGGCTGCCAGTTCATGGTTTCATCGCTCTCAGGTGGACATGGACTGGTGGCACACTTTTATAAAGTGCAGTCAGGGTGTATGTGCACACAGACGCACTCTAAACATGAGCACCAGAGAAGATTTGACTGAGCAACACGAGAAGGCTGAAAAAGAAAACCGCTGAAGCATGAAACCGTATTCGTTGGCAGCAGAGGCAGCGGATCTGTGCGGACTCAGGTTTCACTATTCGCACAGAATCCGGGCTGCTCTGAACACACTTTTAGTAAGAGAGGCTGTTTCATCACTTAGCATGTGTCCTCATGTGTGTTCTCCCTGATGTTGGCTCTGCAGCAGATGTGCGTAAACTGTGGCCGGATGGCGATGAGTGAGTGCACCGGCTGTCACAAAGTCAACTACTGCTCCACCTTCTGTCAGAGAAAGGTAAGGCTCACCTCAACTATACAGCCCTCCACTTTTTACTTCACCAAGATGGTGAACATTGGGAGGTGTTGCATTGAAGAACAAATAAATCTACAGTGTCCTAATTCAGACAGGTTTCTATAGGAAGATCACTTCCACTGGTCTCTGTGTCTGCAGGACTGGAAGGATCATCAGCTCACCTGCTGCCACTCGACGGAGGGCGTGGCTATGCAGGAAGACGAGCCAGTCACAGCCATCGACATGGACAAGGTAAAATGAAGCAGTAGGAGGCCGTGAGGTCATCGCCGCCATCACCTCCTGCAGACAAGCTTGGTTCTGCTTAGAAGACCTCATAACCTCACTGGGACTTTTATGTTGAAACATATGGTCAGAGCTGATTTTGTAGGAAGAATTGTGTTGATTTTGTATTAGCTGAGAGGAGCTGTGGATCTCCTCGTGCACTCAGAGACGTCGGTGCTTTTCGGCAGCGACATCAGGTGGACAGCCGATGAACTGCAGCTCTGAACGTAGCTCAGCTGCCTGTGGAAACAGAGGAGCATGAGTACATATCACTCTACTGTGATGTGTCAAGCTGTGTCCAAGGATCCGGACTGCAACTAGAACTTTCTTTAGCACCTACTGATCGATCATGATTGTTGTAACATTTACATAACAGATTAAATTAAGTTCAAACATGTCCAAGCAATAAAAAGGATGTAATAAATGAACAACCAGACTATATCTTGTTCAGTATTTGTCATTTGGCATTTAGTTCATAAGGGAGATTAATGATTCACATGATCTTTTTAAAGGTTTTAAGTTTCGTGTTTGACAGTTTCAGTCTTCCTGAACGATTATACCGATTTGTGACTTTTTTCTGTGTCTCAGTGCAATCTGTGATTTTCTGCCTTTATTATTGTCTGCAGTTTGTGTGATACATGACAGGAATAGGATGCATCATCACTCTGCAGGAAACCAGAGCAGTTTAATTAGAAATGAGCTGGAATCAGGACACGTCCAGTTTGCAGTCTCACACGACAGTTGCTGAACACTAACGAGTCTTCTGACAATTACAGATCAGCTGTTTGTTATTAATAGTATTTTGGTATTTGTAATCGGTGTCACTCATTATGAACTGAATGTTTTTACAGAGTCTCCATGTAGGCAGCAGGACACGGACCTGTCCTCATTCATCTCCTCAGATGTTTATTTAATGCACATTTTATTATTATTTTGTTTTAATCCAACAACTTTCTCAAATTTCACTCGATATGTGCATTTTGTTTCATCTCTGTCAGCTCTTGGTTTGATTTTGCGTGTCAGCAGTCAGGTGATCTGTCAGCACGACTCCTGATGAATCCACTCAAACATGACATTTAGTTCTGCTGTGTCTCAGTCCCAGCGGCGCTCAAATGTCTGCTGCTGTCATGGAATCGAACCCTGACAGCTGTGAGGCGACAGCGCTAAGCAGTGCACCATTTCCTGGCTTTTGGTTGGTGTAACGAACAGTGTCGAGCTTTACTCACCTCTGCTGGGACTAGAAGTTTTAGAAGCAGGAGGAGCAGTGGAGGTATCAGGAGGCTTGTCACTGTCAGTCTCCTTGGAGATTTCTGCTTTTTTTTAGCACTAATGAAATCTGCTGAGAAGCTTTTAAAGTGGAGTTTGTCATCTCAGACTTTACTCTGCAAACTTTCACCTTCAGATTCTGCAGGGACCGTGAGCACTAAGCGGTGCTGTAGGTCGGTTGCTTGCTGGATCTGAAGGACGGGGTGAAGATTTTCAGCGTGCTGCCAGTTTGCTGTTGGATCAGGCAGTATGCATGTTAATAGGATTAGTTAGGTAGACTGGATGGTTTATCACGGTGCCTGGTGGGTTGAACGACGTCAGTGTGCTTCTTCAATGCTGGAACACAGTCCTGAGGCTCCTCTGTGTCATGAGCCATGAGTCACGATCCACTGTTTCTACTTTTTTGTGTTATGAGATTCAACAGTTTGGTTTATTACATAATAAGAGCAGAAGTGCCCAAACTTTTTTAAAGACTGATAGATTTGATGGTGTGAAGATTCCTGTGGAAAGATTTGACAGCATAGGTGACTGGTTTAAAAGTAAGTTATTATAATTGGGACAATTTTAAAATGTGAATAAAGTCACTCAGGAATGATTAAATGAAAAAAAAGCTAAAATATGCTACTGTATTTAGTAAAATCAGATGTGAACAACCACTTTTTGTGAAAACATTTATTCTGAAAGCAGGATTTCATCATATAAAATCAGCTGTCGTTGCCAGTTCTCTGCTTCACAGGTGACATGAAGCTCAAACTAACGTTGCTGTGTCCACACGTAGAAAAATAAAAACCTCACAGAAGAGGGAAACAATGACAAAGTAAAGCGGTAGCGCCTCCTGTAGCTGTTCTAGGAGCAGCAGCGGTGCAGGAACCTTTTGAAGAAGTTTCTGAATTCTGTGTTGAAGACTGTGTAGATGACAGGATTCAGGGCACTGTTGACGTAGCCCAGCCACGTCACCACACTCATCAGGGCCGGGGGGACGTGGCACTGCTGACAGCGAGCTCGCATCGTGTGGAGGACGAAGAAGGGAGTCCAGCAGAACAGGAAGGTGCCTTTGGGAGGAGTAGAAGAAGAATCAGAAGAGTTTGCAAGCAGTAGGACAGAAAAATGCTAATTTAAACAACTAAGTAAATGCTGAGTGCTCTCAGATTGAGCTGGACAGTCGGGCACAGGATGTTGCGTAACAAGTAGCCTACACGGGCCTCGAGGAACCCTGAGACCTGCTATTTTCATTTAAAGACCAACAGACTGGCGATCACGTCACACAGGAAGCAGCATGTAGCTCAGGAGTAGTCGAGTCTAGATAACAGACAGTGGACGTCCCAGTAAAAACGTCCTGCAAACACATTACATACATTTCTTTCTGCTTCTTATCTCTTTCTCCCTGAGTTGGTAAATTAGTCTTTTTTGGTCCCATGAATTGTTTCCAGGCTGCCACGTCTCCTTCAACGAAGCAGAGAGCTGGGAGAATTACCTGCACACTGAGAACTGTGTCAGACCAAGACTTAGGCAGTAATTGGATTTCACTTTAAGGAGCGGGATTAGCTGCTGTGTGCTAAAACGCATTAGAGCCAACACTGGCTGCTAATAATAGGCCGACCTTTTCCTGACTGATGTGGTAGTACTTCGGTACAGACATCAGAGGTGGCAGTGAGGCATTCAGGTACCTTCAGGTTACCTGTTGCTAAATAGAGTCTTCACACGTCATTTTAAATGGTTATTAACTGTAACCAACAGCTGGATTATATTAGAGGTTCTTATCATGGAGAGGATTTGTCGGGATGTCATGAACGACCCAGCCGTGGGTCATGTATCGTTGGTGTGAGCCTTGTGTGGTGGTGATGTGAGTGAACTCACCCACGACGACAGGGAGAACCTGCATGGCCTTCCTCTCCCGACTATTGATCTTGGCCCTCTTCCTCCTATGAGGGTTGGGGTTGAATTTGATCTCTGCAAAGCTCACTGTTGGCACGGGAGCATCCTTGAACTCTGATGAGTTGTAGGGATGGTCCGGGGACGGGATGGTGGACGGCTCATCGGGAGTATCCGTCAGCTCCCGCTCTATGATTGGCGGAAGAGGTGGGGGCAGCGAGGCCAGAGGTGGGAGGGAGGCAGCAGCCTCCTGCAGCTTGCGGCAGGCCTGGATACTGTTCCTGAGTTTGGCCTTACGCGCCTCCTCCCAGCGCCGCAGGCCACGAAACATGCCGCAGTAAAGCATCAGCATGATGGGACACGGGATGAAGAAGGAGCACACGGACGAGTAGAGGACGTAGTCGTCGTTCTCCAGTTTGCACTCACTGGGGTCACGGCCTGGCACATTGTTGACGCCAAACATGACGGGCGAGGCCACGGCCAGAGCCAGGATCCAGGTGGCTGACAGCAGCACCGCCTGTCGCAGGTCCACGTGCTTCCTGTTGTAGTTAAGAGGGATCAACACAGCTATGAACCTGCAACAACACAGAGACATTCAGTCTTCTGAGGAACTGTCTCAATGAGACAAAGACAAACATGCACCAGAAGATAAGAGAAGAGTTTGGAGAGGGAGATGCTCATGATCTGCTCATCGGTGAAACATGGTGGAGGGAGATCACCAAGGTTCCTTTGTTTTCACTGATGATGGAGCTGTGAGGCCTTTATTATCTGCTAGTTTTCATCCACGTGCTTCACAGTGCAGACGGACGGTGACCCGAAGACAAAAGATATAAACGGCGTATTTAAAGTTTAAAGCAACAATGAGATTAAACACTTCACCGCTAAAGCATTTACAACATTACTACCTTAAAATAATGTGAAAACTCTTCCTCTGTTACCTGAGCAACAGGAACAGGTGGAGTCACCAACACTGTTAGTTAGTAGAGTATTTACGCACTTAGACTGTTTATTAATCCATCCATGAATGACAGCAGGTCGTCACTCAGTTTGCTCTCAAATCTAGCAACGTGACGGGAGGCCAGAAGATCTCTGTGGACAGCAGCAGCAGGTGGACTCTCTGCAGACCTTCAGGACCCGCTTCCTGCCCAGTCCGCTGAATTATTCAGGCTCCGTCATCCAGCTAAACCTCTAACTGCTGCTGACTGCTTCAAAAAGCTTCAGATCATCACCATCAGTCCGCGTTAGCTTCACTGCCTCCGTCGGTCTCTGGTGTAATCACATTTTCCCGAGACGGGACATCAGTTTACGAGGAGCTCAAAGTTCCATCCCTCAATATCAGCCGAGGGTCCAGATAATCTCATAGAGTCAAACTAATGAGCGCAAAGCGAAGCTGGCAGTTCATCGCTGCAGACGCATCCTTCATATGAGGCTTAAATTGTTCTGTCTGCTCTGATTTTCCTCCTCTTGGAGCTTTTATGGGAAACAGACTCGAGGTCGTCATCGTGGCTTCACAGCCGAGTGAACTGCGTTGACCTTCGCACGGCGACCTGACCTCAGCGGGGTGTCTCTGACAGACCGCTCCGGACTCAGCTGATTGCTCACTGATGACCCCGACCTGAGGCTGATTGAGGCTGATGAGTCTGTGAGTTCTCAGTGATTTTTGACCTCTTCCTCCTAATCAGCTGTACGGCGGTTTCTCATATTCCTGCAGGCTGGTGAAAAACGATTCTGTGTGTGGATGAACTTATGGATTTATTACCCCATCTGTGACCAGTGAACGTGTCAGACTCCTTTGGTTTTTATAAAAAACGTGTCCTCTCTCATAGCGCCCTGGTTGCTCAATGACTGGGATGCAGAAGGTTGCAAGTTCAAAACCCTGTCTGGCTCCTAGTCCATTCCCTACCAGGTGTCCTTGAGCCCGACACCCAGTGCTAGCTCCCTGTAAGTCGCTTTGGATAAAAGTGTCTGCCAAGAAAAGTATAGTAAAGTAGAGTAGAGTAGAGTAGAGTAGAGTAGAGTAGAGTAAAGTATAGTAGAGTAGAGTAAAGTAGAGTAAAGTAGAGTAAAGTAGAGTAGAGTAGAGTAGAGTAAAGTAGAGTAGAGTAGAGTAGAGGAAAGTAAAGTAGAGTAGAGTAGAGTAGAGTAAAGTAAAGTAGAGTAGAGTAAAGTAAAGTAGAGTAGAGTAGAGTAAAGTAAAGTAGAGTAAAGTAAAGTAAAGTAAAGTAGAGTAGAGTAGAGTAGAGTAGAGTAGAGTAGAGTAGAGTAGAGTAGTACAGGACGATGCTGATGCCGTGAGAAACCCGCTCATGCCAGATAACAGCACCGAGGCTCTTAACCACAGTATCTGCTTTCTGAAATCTTTTTCTTTTGGCCGAGCAGTGAAACCTGGTCCTTATCAGAGTGTTGCGAGCGTTTAGCTCAGGATCACAGAGCTGCAGACTTCATCTGAACCTGTGCCGACTAACAGGGTGTATCGCGTGGTGTGCACCTGCACAGGTGAGCACTGACCTGTCGATGCTGATAGCACAGAGGTTGAAGATGGAGGCGGTGCACAGCATCACGTCCATGGTCATCAGCCCATCACAGATGCCGGTACTGAGGGTCCACACGCCGTCCTGGAACTGAAACACGCAGACACACACGCTCAGCACGGCCACTCGTGTTCACCTGCTGCGCTCACCTTTTCTAACACCCCTTCATAAACGCTGACGTTTAGAGAGTGCGACACGTTCTGTAGGATTGAACTGAGCTCCCAGGAGATGTGGATCAGCTGATCTGTGGCCTCTGGACGTGCACACACTGCTCTCCAAGCTCTGCCAACAATGACTGACTGTGTGAGGACAGGACTTCACAGTTCCAAAAGACATGAAATGTAACATCTCTGTTTGTTTTCAGACCCTGCAGATGGTCCTTCTGACGTCACGCGACGGGGCGGGGCTTTGCCAGGTCTCCTGGAGTTCACACGTTTAAAGGGCCAGTTCACTCAGTTTGACACTGTTTCACTGTAACGTGACAGAGTGCTGCTGAGGAGTCAGGCCACGTGTGTAGGTAGAGAAGCACAGTCTGTCCGCGGTGGGTTTGATGAGACCCAGGTGAGCAGGATTTCCCTGCTCCCCCATGTTTAACTAGCGTTTCATTACCAACAGAGAGCCCGCAGACCTTCCTCTCTATAAGAAGTCAGCAGGACAGTTATTAAATACATAAGGGGTTTGAAAGTGTATCTACCTCGTTTTAAGGTGTAAAACATCAAACCATCTCTTAATTTAAGCCTTAAAATAATCTCAAGAGGAGAAATTCCATCTGATTGATTGATTTCAGCAGGTTGTTCAGCTGTCTGCAGAGACCTGGCACACCTGGAGCAGAGACCTGGAGCTGAGCGAACAGCGTCTCACCTGCGGTTGTACTGAGGCGTGGTGCCTTCACGGACAGCGCACAGTGCGGGCACACTCACCTCCGAGTAGACGAACAGCGGCAGCACGAGCACCGCCAGCATCAGATCCGCCACCGCCAGACTCACGATGAAGTAGTTGGTGGTGGTCTTCAGCGCCTTCTCCGTGAACACGCTCAGACACACCAACAGGTTCCCGCAGATGATCACCACGATCAGCAGCACCCCGAGCAGCAGAGCGGGCAGGTTACGTCCCTCTGGCTGCGCCGCCGCCGCCGCCGCGCTCAGGTTGGCCGCCATCTCCACCGCGGCTCCACCGGTCCGAACCCCAGCAGCGCGGTCGCGGGACTTTCATGAGGGCAGAGCCGGACTCGGTTCCCTGCTCTGCGGTCTCGTCATGGTGCCAGGTAGACTCGAAGCAGACTCCACCAGACTTGAATGTGCAGCTCCGACGCGCACTTTACGCAAAGATGCCGCGTAAAGCGAAACGGAACCAGGCGGAACCCAGCTCCACTCACTCAGTAAAACACATTTCTACACCGCGAACACACGAATCTTAAAGGGAGAAAGTCCCGCCTGTCACACTAACTATTGTTAGTAATTGTAGAGCTGTGGAGGAATCCGCGAACCCTCCTTAAAAAGTCTCGCTGTGGCGCAGAGACCACCTGGAGCCTTTGTGCGGTCAGACCTCGGTGCGAGTCTCGAGCTGCGGGTTTTCTGCCCTGGTGAGTTCACCTGCAGCCACCGGGGCCAAATTAGCCGATTAAAGCCGCTTATCAGATGCGCTTTGCGGTGCCCTTCAGCGCCTGAGCTCCCGCAGGAGACAGTTTGTCCATCGGTCTGACTGTTCATCTGTGTGTGTGTGTGTGTGTGTGTGTGTGAGAGAGGGAGGGAGAGGAGCGCCCGCTGCAAAAAATATCCACAACTTTAATGAACAGTTCGACTGAAATGAGCTCGACGAGGACAGAGAACACAGAACACATGCACACGTCTGTGCTCTCCGTGGATGCACCAGTGCAGTAGTGGCATCAAGCTTTATTTTCAAATATGGATTGAGGCTCTACAGCAAAGTTCAAGTACCGTTTTTACTGCCGGGCTTCTAACGCAGAGTCCAAGGCTAAAAGTGATTTAGGAAAGTTCTCAGAGCAGCTCTGAGCTGGGAAAGGACAAAGCCTGAATCTCAGTGAGGAGGTTGTTAAAGCTACAAAGAATAATCTGCACTGATATGTTCTGCACTGAAACCGCTTCAAAGCTCTGAGTGAATAATGTTTATATTCACAAGATTTAGTCCCTAGAAAAATGTAAATATATTGTAATTAATTTAAGGTTTAAATTGAATGAAGCGTGATTCTTTTTTCTTTTCTAAAATCTAAATCATTCATTAAAAATGAAGAAACATCTTTAATTGGTGAAGTTTCTTACTGCTTAAAAAGGTTTCAGAGTAAAAGCCCTGGAGAGAGTTGCTTTTTTGCAGTGTAGAGTCAAGAAGTGAGGGTTAAACTAGGCTGAGGGAGGCTTCAGGGCAGGAGGGAGAGAGGAGGAGGAGGAAGACACAAACACACACTGCTGCTGCTGCTGTTCAGTCTCAACATCTGGATTCATCAGTGGAGGCTCATACGAACCACAGAGACATTATTAAACTCTTTTCTCAGGTCGCCTGACTGAAGCATCGCTGCGTAACAAGTTGTTACTGGAGGATTAAACATTCATACATTTTCTCCCCTCGTCATTACTGTTAATT
>JAUMHJ010000183.1:0-10124 GCA_032361105.1 Microctenopoma lineatum
TTTCGCTCCACTGTGTGCTCTGTATATGGTTGAAGTGACAATAAAGCTAACCTTGAACCTTGAACCTTGAACCTTGACCCTTCCTGCTGCGAGTCCACCCACACAAAGGTGGTGTGAACCCCACACATCAGATGTTCTTCATCCAGCATCCAGTACGCGTTTCCATCGCGTCTTCTGATTCCAGTTTTCACTCTAAGACCTACACGCCTCTCTCTGTGTCCCAGGATGCGGAGCAGTTGTTGATCAGGTACAAGGCTTTGATGCATAGCGTCCTCGAGGACAGACGATTAGTCCAGCTGCAGCAGGAGGGAGGGGCCTCTCTGTCACGGCTCCGCAGAGAAGAGAGCAGCATCAGTGTGACGGAGGAGTACCGGGAAGAGGTGGAGGCCGTGTTCCGTCTGTACGATCAGGTGGACGAGCTGCTCCACCGCTTGGTGACTCTGTCCAACTCTAGGACCCAGGAGCTGAACTTCATCCAGGACTTCAGGAGCCTGGAGGAGGGCTTCACTGAGGTCAGTCTGAGCATGCTCAGTACGTGCCCACACAGTTCTGCTGGAGTCAGTAGGACGTTTGTACCACCCTGGTTTAAACTTAACCACAGGAAAATAACAGGAACCGACATGTTCTGACTGCAGGCCCGGTGTTACTCACCACCTCTGTCTGTGACCCTGTGACGGACACAAGCATGTTCTGAAGTGTCCAAACATGGCTCAAACCTTTAGGTTCCCTCTTTACTGCCCTATGCTGACTTTAGCTGTGTGTGTGTGTGTGTGTGTGTGTGTGTGTGTGTGTGTGTGTGTGTGTGTGTGTGTGTGAGATCAGGTGCGGTCCTGGCTGGACCATGTTGGGGAGGTTCGTCTGAAGACTCTGGATGAACCAGCAGATTCTCTGGATCTCCTCCACAGAAAACAACAGGACTTCAGGGAGTTCTTCGCAGCAGCATACGTACGGCCCGCAGAGCAGCTCGGACTTCCTGTGCCGTGACTTTGTACTGACCCACAATCCTCTCCGTGTGCCTGCAGGACCAGTGTAAAGGAGGCCAGGCCTTACTGGGTCGTCTGGAGCGCTGGAACGACATGTCGTCACCCGACCTCCATGTCTACGAGGTCAAAGTTCACTCGTTCTGGGCGCGGCTTCAGGATTTCTCTCAGCGGGTGAAAACCACCGGGCAGAACATTGAGCGGGCCGTCCGACTGTACCGCTTCTTAGACCAGGTACTGGTTCTGTCAGCTGGTATTTTGGGAGACCCCCCCCTCCCCATACACACACACCTCATGTCCTCCCCCTGCAGCGAAGCTGACAGTTTGTATTGAGGCCAGGAAGAAGGGCGGGGGGGGGAGTCAATATTGTTTTGTATACTGGACTGACTGTAAGGGGGGAGGGGTCTTTGTCCACAGGACATTGTACTGTGGGGGGTGTCCAAACACTGCAGCCCGTCAGTTTGATTTGATTTGGTAACAATCAATCGGACCAAACCGGGCTCGGTCTGTTTTAGTCAGACTGGTTCAGGTTCCTTCAGTGTGTGTGTGTCTGTGTGTGAGTGTGTGTGTGTGTGTGAGTGTGTCTGTGTGTGTGTGTGTGTGTGTGTTTGTCTGTGTGTGTGTGTGTGTGTTTGTCTGTGTGTGTGTCTGTGTGTGAGTGTGTGTCTGTGTGTGTGTGTGTGTTTGTCTGTGTGAGTGTGTGTGTGAATGTGTGTGTGTGTGTGTGTGTGTTTGTGTGTCTGCGTGTGTGTGTGTGTGTGTGTGTGGTTCAGGTAACACTCCAGTGCCAAGTTTTCCCTCCTTCCACTCCATTCTCAAAGTCTTTGTTGCCATGGTGACCCCCCCTCGTCCTGGGACCGCCCCTCTGCCATTCAGCGTGTGAATGCGGGTGGGGGAGGGGGTGTGGGTCTGTGTGTGGTCGGGATGCCGCTCTCTGCTCGCTTCAGTCTGGCTGCAGCTCTTCACAGGGACACGTGAGGTACAGTAACTCTTCTCCTAGTTGTGTTTGTCCTGGTCTCCGTGATCCAGTCCTCAGCAGGGAGGAGGTTCTGTGGTACTACCTGTCTGTGAGTGGATCCACAGTACTTTTACTTGGTGTAGTGAATGCAGTACTAGTACAGGCAGTACATGTGTGTACAGTGTAAACACAGTAATACTGTGTAGTAGTGGGAGGGAGGTGTCGCTGTGCGCTTCAACTTCTCCTGTAGTACTAGACACTGAAAATCAGCGAGACCGCCTCTGATGTAAGTACTGACAGACCGGGCCGGGCCGGTGTGTGTGTGTGTGACGGGTCGGATGTGAGTAAGAACACTTCCAGACCAGTTTATTTCGTTTTTCACTGGGAATCATTGTGTTGTTTACTCTGACTGAGCCGAGGAGGAAACCTCAGAGGACTGATCCTGGTTCTGTCCACAGACTGTCTGCAGACCCACATAAATCCACTACAGTCATTCAAGCCCCCAAGAGACCGTTCGTTGGTTAGTGAGGGAGGTTCTCCCGGGCTCGGCCGGTCTCTGTCTCTCGTGTGTCTCACTGATAAAACAGCTGTGTTCTCATGCGGTTCTAGTCCAGGTTAGGGTTCCACATGTGGAGGTAAATATGTCCAGTCTAGATGGATCAAACCAAGTGTTCAGTCCTCTGCTCATGGTCCTGTAGAGGTCCTGGTCCTGGACTTGATGTACCTAGGCCTGGTCTCTTGTCCTTTGGTTCTCTGTGACCCAAACACAGTGTTTTCATTGTTCAGTCTGTGTTGGATCCTGATTCATGTGCTCTGACCCGGCCTCCTGCGTGATTCTGGATCCTGGAGTCTTCTGTTTCTGTTTTATTACAATTGTTATTTGTTGGTTCTGATCTGTGAGCAGAAGGTTTCTAAAGAATCAGTGAAGATTCTCAGACCCAGGTTCTGGTTTTAGTGAACACTGGACTTGTTTTAGTTTGTTGACGACATCCAGAGGATTTCTTTGTCATTTATAAACATAATGAATAAATATTCACAGATTTGTATCTAAACTTATATAAATATAAAAATATTTGTTTGTATATAATATTTACAGGTTTATATATAAAATCAATATAAATCAGAGAAGAAAACAAACGTCTCAGTAAACGTTGGTGTGTTTCAATTAGGACCCTCCTCCTCCTCCTCTCGGCCCAGCCCTCTCGTTTCCTCTGGTTTTTCTGGGTTGTGGCCTCCTCCTTGTTTCCCTCCCCCTCTCCCCCTCCTTCTCTCCCTCCCCGCTCCTGCCACCTCCTTGGTTGACTGGCTCCAGTCCTGGAGACCTGCAGGGCCAGTGTCCTGTCTGTTTCTGCTCTGTCCTCCTGCTCCTGCTCCTCCTCCTGCTCCCCCTCCTCCTGCTGCTGTCTCTGCAGCCACATGTTACTTTAATTAGACCGTCTCCTCTCCCCCCTCCTCTGTGGACCCTGGTAAACAAACACACCTCCGTGTGTCTGAACTCCCCTTTTTCTTGGTTCTGGTGGTAACACGAGGTAAGTGCACTCAAGTCTGCGTGGACCCAGGACTCCACCCAGGACTCCACGCAGAGCCTCACAAACCTGACAGCAGACAATGCAGTAAATATTTATTGGATCCCATCACTATAAACCCACAGAACTCAAATCAAGTCAGAACTCATCAGACACATGGGGGGGTGAGGGGGGGTCTCTGTGCGTGTCTGTCGGCTGAGTGGTTTTCAAACCGATTATTCTGCTGATGTGTCGCGACCGCTGCAGCCGCTCGGTTCCCACAGCCGACCCAGTGGCCTACTGTAGAGTCCACACGGGTTTTATTGTTGGACACGTCGGGAGGAGCACGGCACAACAGAACAGAACAGAACACGGCAGAACATTACAGAACACGGCACAACAGAACAGAACACGGCACAACAGAACAGAACACGGCACAACAGAACAGAACACGGCACAACAGAACAGAACACGGCACAACAGCACAGAAACTGGATTGAGCACACGGTCCCCTCGTAGACCAGATGAGACCAAGATCTTTTTCTCTGGGTTCTTTTACTTTCTGATATCTTTTAGTGATGGAGGGGCGTGTTTTTCCTGTTGGGGGGGTCTGTGAAGTGCGGGCCCCCCGGGGCCCAAACATCCCTCCATTCCTTCTCCAACCCTCAACAAAAGGAGTTCGGCTCCTTTGTGGCCAGACTCTCACACTTCAAAGCTTTTCTTCCACCCCCCATTTTGAGTGATGTCACTCCCTGCCCCCTCCTCCCCCGACTCTCTCTCTATTCCAGCTCCTGACACTTTGTTCCTACTGGGTCCAGTTTAACTGGAGGTCGTTGATTTGACGTGTATGAAACCAAACATCCTTTCAGAAGTCAAATAATTCTGCTCTGAATGTTACTGAAAGAATGAAAGAACGTAAAGTTTTAGACCCGGCGATCTAACAAGTCTGCAACAGCTGGTCCGGTTTTGAAAACCTGTTGGAACCGGGCTGACCTGTGCAGAGCAGAGAGAGGTTCTGTGTGGTTTGTGGACCGTTACTGTAGAACTAATGGGTCCCGTTTTCTGTCCTCAGGCCTATGGCTGGGCGTTGGAGGGAATGCGTCACCTGGCAGGTGTAAGTATGGAGGACTGCGTGCAGCCGGAGACATGCCAGGATGTGATTGGCTGCCTGGAGGACTACCAGCGGCAGCACCCACCCATCGTAGATGCACATTTTCAAGAAATGAAGGCAGTGGCGGGGGAGCTGCGGGGGGAGCGCGGCCTCCGCCAGTGGAGCTTTGCCTGGTCCAAGTGTCAGGAGACCAAGAAGATGTTGGACAGGAAGATGGAGGCTGCGCTGAGGACACGGGACTCCACCCACAGACAGCGCTCTGACTCTGATGTCAGCAGAAGCTCCACCTCCTCCAGGAGATCCCTGTCAGGACACTGGGGGATCTGCGAGAACTCCTCACCCCCCCCTTGCCCTGTGGAAGATACTAACACCTCCTCACCTCCTGGTAACAACTCCACCCCTGCTCTTTCCACGTCCACTCCACTCCCCCCCCAGCACACGCCCCTCCTCCACCGTCTGTTCCGCAGCTTCTCCTCAGATGGGTCCTCAGACCAGTCGGGTCTCAGCTCCCCCAGTCCCAGCCTCCGCCACCTCAACTCCCCCACCTGCTCCACCTCTAGCAGGCGGCAGCAGCTCAGGAAGACCCAGAGCTTCGACTGCCCCCCCACCCCTGAGGCGTTACGGTACGGGCCGTGTTCTCGAGCGCTCAGCGAACCAGCGCGCAGAGGAAACACCGGCGTGTTCATCCGCGGTCTGGAGGTCAGCAGCACCGAGGCAGCGGACCACACGCTCTGCCCCAGGACGGGCGCTCAGGCCTGGGCGGGACATGGGCCGCGCAGCCCCGGGACACCTGGTTGCATCAGGACCAGCCCCACAGCAGAGCCTAGGCCCAGGGGAAGGTGGGTGACGGGAGACACGGGAGGACAGGCGTGCTCTCTACAGAACAGGGTTTGAATTTATGGGTCAGCTGGGGTCCAAGTCTGTGTGTCTGTGCAGGGGTCTCTCCAGGGACCCAGGTCTCCTCCCACAGTCCAAAGACACGTAGCCTGGTTATCTGTCTGTACGTCAGCCTGTGGAGGTGCTGGGTCTTTTTAATATCAGTCCTACAGTACAAACTGTTCTAATGGTTCTGACATGAAGGGTCTGGATCGGGATTCTGATGGGAGGGGGGCACTGGGACTAGTTACAGAGCTCAGGCTCAGACTGCAGATGCAGTGTACTGTAGAATAGAGTGAAAGGAAAGTGTGTGCTGCAGCTAATCTGGGTTTATTCCTGAATGAATCCGGGAGTTTGAGGTACAGAACCGGGCTGGTTCTGTCGCTGTGAGTTTGACGTGTGTGATCTGTCTGAATGTCTGTGTGCAGTAAGCTGCGTCACATTGTGGAGGAGATGGTGACCACGGAGAGGGAGTACGTTCGCTCTCTGCGCTACATCATCCACCACTACTTCCCTGAGATGGACCGGGTCGACGTCCCTCAGGACCTGAGGGGAAAGCGCTCGGTCGTCTTTGGGAACTTGGAGAAACTTCTGGACTTCCACAGTCAGTTCTTCCTGAGGGAGCTGGAGGCCTGCTGGAAACACCCACTCCGAGTGCCGCACTGCTTCCTCAGACATGTAGGTCTCCTGGTGCGCACAGGTCCAGGTTCTGGTTCTGATTATTATGTGAGATTCTGAGTGAACCGTGTCCGTCTCTAACAGCAGGAGCAGTTCGCTCTCTACGCTCTCTACAGCAAGAACAAACCCAAGTCTGACGCTCTGCTGCTGAACCACGGGAACTCCTTCTTCAGGGTGAGCGCTCTGATCCTGACCTTTGACCCCTGATACATACATTCCTCACATTTTATAAAGGCGCTGACTGTCCCCCCCGCGCAGAGGAAGCAGGTGGAGCTGGGTGATAAGATGGACCTGTCATCCTACCTGTTGAAGCCCGTTCAGAGGATGAGTAAATACGCTCTGCTGCTCGTGGACCTGATGAAGGAGGTGAGCGAGGCTCAGGAGGCCGAGCGAGGCGCGCTGCAGGCCGCCACCAACATGGTCAAGTTTCAGCTGCGCCACGGCAACGACCTGCTGGCAATGGACGCCATCCAGGACTGTGATGTGAGTTGAACAGAACCAACCTGCGGGTCAGCTCATTACTGGATCTGACTCAGCTGCTTCTGATTCTGTGTGCAGGTGAACCTGAAGGAGCAGGGTCAGCTGATCCGTCAGGACGAGTTCACGGTCTGGACTGGGAGGAGGAAATGCCAGCGTCACATATTCTTGTTTGAGGAGCTGATTCTGTTCAGTAAACCCAAGAAGATGGAGGGGGGGCTGGACGTGTTCGTCTACAAACACTCCTTCAAGGTACACGCAACATCGGCAGTTAGCGGGCCCAGTCTCAAGTCGATGTCCGGTTCTGAAATGTTTGTCCTCCAGACAGCAGACGTGGGGCTGACTGAGTCAACAGGAGACAGCGGGCTGAGGTTTGAGATCTGGTTCAGGAGGAGGACGTCCAAAAACCAGACCTTTATCCTGCAGGCCGACACAGAAGACGTAAAAAATGCCTGGACCAGCGAGATCGCCCAAATCCTGTGGACCCAGGCCACCAGGAACAAAGGTACAGAGAGAAGACGCTCGGTGCCGTCTCAAGCCGGGACGGACTCCCTGACTCTGTGTGTGTTTTCAGAAACGCGTCTGAAGGAGATGGTGTCGATGGGGGTGGGCAACAAGCCGTTTCTGGACATCCAGCCGAGCGACGCCGCCATCAGCGACCGAGCTGTTCACTACATCATGAAGAGCAGAGGTAACAGAGGGTCTGGGACGGGGACGGGAGACGGGGACGGGACGACCTGACAACGTCAGCACGTCAACCAGATGGTGTGGGGGGGGGCAGTTCTCTGTATAAGCTAATGACATGATGACGTGTCTCCAGGAGCCAGAACGCGGGCGTCCATCGCCGTCTCCGCCTTCGACCACTCGAATCCTTTTAAGCGAGGAGCCGTGACCTCGGACCCGGCAGCACCAGGACCGTCCTCATCCAGTCTGCTTGGGCCCCTGAACCTGCACATGTACAGGTACAGCCCTCGTCTGTCCCGCGGAGTAACCCTCACCGTCTCTAAAGTTCACGCTAAACCATGTTTGTGTTCCCCCCAGTCGGAACCTGTCCTCCTCCGCCGCTGCTGAAAACTCCTTCATCACCTCCTGCATCGAGGAAGACGAGCAGGAGACCAGCAGCCAGCCCTCCATGAGTATGTACTCGCTGTACCGAGTCTCAGAGCGTTGGTTCGGTCCAGTCCTTTAAGTCCAGCTGTCCTTTAAGTCCCGTCCAGCCTGAAGCTCCACTGGACCAAAATGTCCTTTTTTTGTTTAGTCAGAATGATTTATTTTTAGTAATGCAGTTCTGTTTGACCCAGTTCAAGTACCTGGTACTGACCATTGACACAGGTTGTTGTTCTATCAGTTCCTGTACAACACTTTGTATTTCTATTAATTTTACAAACCAAACATGAAGAAAAAGACAAGTTGTGGTTCTGCGATGGTCCAGACAAATCAAACCAGTTTTGGTTCCGGGTCCTGGTCTCACTGTAGAACTTCTGTCTGTCAGCCACAGAGAGTTCGGGTTCATCGTCTCGCTGTCTCTCCGGCTCCACCGGCTCTGACAGCGGCTGCGTCTCGTCCCACCTGCAGGAGGCTCTGCCCGAGGAGCCGAACCTCCCCAGCTGCCCCCCCTCTTCCAACGAGCGGCGCCGGAGCAGCCAGCACCTCTCAGCTGTGAGTAGGACACGCAGGCCTGTGACTCCGCAGGGTGCAGATGTTAACCTGTGTCTCTGTCCTCAGAAATCCGCTCCGGTCATCGGCCCGGCCACCATCGTGTAAACCTGACGGCCCGCACAGTAAGTCGGGACCTGGGTGATTGGACCGGCGCCAGGATGCAGATGATCAGTGTGTTGATCGTGTAGGAGGAGAGAGATCATACAGGCTCCGTGTGTCTGTGTGTCTGCAGGTTCGGGTCCGTCCTGCTGCAGGCTGGAGTCGGACTTCACAGAACTGTTTAACTGAACCCACTTCGTGTAAATACTGAGTTCTGTCCACGCGTGTAAATAAACCGCCGCCGACTTTTCTTACAGAGAAATAAAAATGAGTTGGTTCCAAACAGACTCGCGTCTGGTTTTATGCCGAGATGAGTGGAGGACGCGCAGTGTCCCAGATAAATGTCCGTCAGTCACAGAAACAGCGCCCAGCGACACCTGGGCCCGTTTCAGGGAGCGGGTTCAGTGTAACTCTGTGGCGGTTACCAGGGCAACGTGCCTGCTCGGAAACAGCTTCTCCTGCTCTCACGGTGAAGCCTGCGTCTGGAAGCAGCTCTCTGACGAGCCTGTTGACCCGGAAGAGACGACGATGGTCAGGCCCAGAGTTCATGCTTTCTCACTATGATGATCAATCATTTATTTAAGAAATCTTCTCAGTCCCATCTCTCATATGGCCCATCGTGAAACGATGCTCTCAGCACCGAGCACATTCTGTGTTTTGTGAATGGCAGTTTTCTGAATGATAGCAACGTGGCCTGGGTCTGTACATGACTCTTGAGTTTGTCCTGAGTCCACCCTGAGGGACAGAGTTGCCCGTGGTGAGTTTATGGACAGTACAGCTTCATCCTGATCAACATTCTGTTCCCTCCTGTTGCAACTGAAACAGTAAACTGTGTCTTGTGTTATCATAGGAGAGTTGGATGGTTACCTACTGGGAGACAGCGGGGTCCCCTGCTAGCGCCACCTGCTGGACATTGTCTGCCACAATAAAACAAAAACATGTCCTCCACAGAGTCAGAGAAAGATAAAATGCCTCTTATTTTATGAAGTCTCCTTTATTTCCTGCAAGTACAAATGTTGTCCAGTTAATCATCTGTTTATACATTTAAACATCCTCCACCTGTGTGCACATCACGCACCTTTAACCGATGATGCAGCAGTTGTATTTCTGTTTCAGGTTTTTATCTGCACCCGTATGTGGTCCATCTCCATATCTGACTTTTCTATTTGTTTTTGTAGGTACACTTCATAAAGTAGTTTCACAGGGAGCTATAGGAACAAAAGGAAGTTGACTTATAGTTTCATGTCTACTTGGTGTCAGTAAGTTGTGGATCAATGCTGAACAACATCCCTGCTGAGGTGCGCTGTGCTGTGGAGGCTGAGGATCCTCTTCCTCATTAATGGACCCCTCATCATTTCCAGCGTTGCTCATACAGACAATATCAAATCCTGGCAGTGATGGGCTGGCTGCAGGTTCTCTGTGTTCCCTGAGAACTTAAATAAAGCTGTCATGTAGAGTGTAACCACTGAAGGCAGCTTCATGAGAGAAGGATAAACATCAGAACTGCCTGTAAGCGATGCCTCGCCTGTTTAAACTATATTTTTATAGTTCATCTTTAGTTGGTTGCACCTGTGCGCTCAAAAAACAAGGAATATGAGGAATCTCTGTAGATGCTGCTGTTTTACTTTACATCTTCTGCATATGCAGTCATTAGAAGGTCCAGTTCTACCGGCGAGCAGGAGGTTCTGGTGTCTGTCCGCTGGTTGCCATGGTGAATCCTAGTCATCTGTGCTCCATTGATCAGGGCTTCATACTATGGAATTATATTTGTGCCACAATTC
>JAUMHJ010000184.1:0-10118 GCA_032361105.1 Microctenopoma lineatum
ATCAGGTGACTGAACCATCTCTTAGTTATGCTGCTATAGGTTTAGTCTGCTGGGGGACTCTATATCACACTGAGCTCTTCTCCTCCTTTTCCTTCTCTGTCCACTTTATGACATCATTGCATGTTATTAACTTTGTTTTTTAACTTTGTTCCAATTGTTTGAAAAGCACACACACATGCTGAGGCTCTAACAGTAACTATGATAATTTTAATGGGATTTCAATGAGGCACATCTGTAAGCTCTGCAATCATATTAAACAGATGTGGATCTATGTGACAAAATGAGAATTCTGAGTATTCTGTATTGTCTGGTGCTTTACACATTTCAGTGACACTGAAAATAATATAGTATGTACCTGAGATATATATCCTCCCAAACATTTTGAATGTTTGATATGAACTCTTTAATTTCTTTTAGATGTAAAGTAAATTCTTAAAATGAGCATACACAAATGTTTCTAATAAAATCAACTCAACCTATGATTGTATACTAGCTTAGTGGGTCCTAGTCTGTAACACCTGACACATTATTCATTCTCTCTGGGGTTCAGTGTCTTGTCCAGCAACACCTCAACACCTGGCCTTGTCGTATCGTACAAACCCTGGAGTTTGTAAACGACTACCTAACTAACTAAGCCACAGTCGCCCCTCACCTGATACTGGTTTAGAGGAGTGTGTTAAATTCTCAGTTAGTTTATTTCCTTTTCCAGAGAATCTAGTGGGGGTCTACGATCATTCCACCTGATCAAACAGTGTGGATGCCAACAGACAATGAGTCCTAGCATCATGATTCCTGTCTTGGCTGTATTTATTTTGGCCAGTCTGCTTCTTAGTCTCTGTGAGCCACCGACTGGCTTTCTCCAAGCCCCTAATTTTCTCTGCTGTATTTCTCACAGTCACTCCTCAGCCGTCCACCAGATGTCCTCACACTTTCACTGTCACCTACCAGACCCACAGCACACCTGATCTCAACTTCCCATAATCAGATCAGCCCCTCCTACCTAATTAACATGACATGACATGCTCATCGTGCTGATTGTTGTGAAAAGAAATACTTTACTTTACTTTAGAGATGCTTTTATCCAAAGCATCTGTTACAAGGAGGATTACAAACACAGTTAGTTCAGGTTCTGTGAATTCTGAAGAGTTTAGCTTACTAATAGCATGTTAATTTAAGAGGGTGCACTGTATGCAAGCATCAAGGATTTAACCCTAGAATTGAACCCTTTTCACCCACACAGTTCTTGTCATGTAATTTTCATTGTGTTGCTGCTGTCTGAGTTGCATGGGTCCTTGGGTAGCTTCATGGAGCTCACTGATGTCATTAATTGTTTGTTTCCCTCCTCCCATATATGTTATTTTCAAGAGACATGCCTTCGGGTGATTCTTACCCAACGTTAGTGACAGAGTAATATATTTTACCGGTGGAATGATTATAGGTCAGTGATGCGGGAAGACTGTGCCTTCACCAAACAAGGCTCACATGTCCCAGGAATGGGTGGACAGAAGAACAAGTTCCCAGCTTTTTTTGTTTGTTTGTTTGAACATTTCTCATAAAGGATTACCTGATTTCATTCATCATCAATCATTTAGCTGCCTTTTTAAAGGGTAGAAGAGTACTACAATTTGGCATACAGTGTTGTACTTTTACATAAATTGATAAAAATTGTATTTATTGAGATATTATATCGGTTAAATATACCCAACGTTAGTAATCGTGTTACTATTTTAACGTTAGTGTTCTAGGGTTATCTCAATGCGAACAGCTGCCAGTGGTGGGAACCAGTGGAGAGAAGTGTGAAGAGGTGTGACATTGGTGCATTATAGATAGAGCTGAGTGTCGTCAACATAAGAGTGGTAGAAGAAACCATTAGATTGGATGATGACCAAGCGAGGGAGTGTATAATGAGAGCAGAAGGGGGCCAATGAAGGAGCCTTGTGGCTGTAATGCTCTTGTGATTTAACTTTCAGCACAGCCTGCTCTCATCAAAGGTGATGCGGACAGACGGTGTAATGTAAGACACATGCATGTTTTGATTCATCAGCTGAGATGGTGGTCAGTGCCAAGTTTTATGTAAATGTCTCTTGTCATCAGCAGTCTCCTGAGGTATCATTTATTTAATCAGAATCAGACTCATCACAGTTGATAACTAAGTTTTACAATTATCATAGAATTACTGCATGATTACATATTATAGGTAAGTACTCAGTTTATCACTTTTATTTATCTAGAAGCAGATTGCTATGATCAGTGTTAAATGCTGTTCAAGATCAATATGCCACTGTCACAAACTGCTGTAGGCAAAGGCTTTTGTTTCTGTACTTGCACAAAATCACTATGTGGATATCACACAGTGTACATCTGTTTACCTTAGTGGAATCAGCAACACACTCTTCCACAGTCAACCTGTCCAGTAGACACCAAAAAGCTGTGGCCATCAATAGCTCCACTAGTTTATCACACAGAACTGTGAAGCACAATTGCTTTTATCTGATTGTTCACTTGTAATATATTATAATATATATGTGATATAATATATATCCACCCCTAACAGACCCCATTGTAAGAACACTTTATAATAACACTGATAATAGTTTATCAGTGATCAATCAATTGATAAATGATGACGTATTAGGCACCTGTCAGAACACAGGCTGGACAACAAAAAACTTTTTTGTTGTGGCTCAGAGTAAAGCGTCAAACTCCTGTTTCTCCCTTTAAAAATGTAAATGTCCCTTTAAAAATATTTTATTAGAAAAAAGTCACCACTGTTTTAAGTCACTACAAGAATGAAACGTTATAAAGCCTGAACAGAATTACCTAATTTATGCACACAGAACCAACAGGACTAGGCTTAAACATTAATACGGCATAAAATACTTACAGAAAATACAGAGGAAAATTAACTTATTCAACTTCTGGGAATCAAGCTAGTGATAGTGTCAGACTCAAAATCAATCCACTCTGCTGCACCTTTGAGGAATTAGTGTCATCACAGCTAATAATAATTATACAGAACACACTGATCAGGGAGAAACAACTGAAATTCTCTCAACAATTAGAAGCGTGATCCTCGTTCAAAAAACCTTTAGTGTCACAGAATACTTTGACAATGCTCCTCTGCGTTAACCTCCTAAGACCGGAACTCTTTAATTTCTCTTTGCTATTTGGGCTAATTGTGACCTGATGAAGGTAAAAACAAAGAATTTAGTTTTTACCTGATGTAGTTTCTGAGAAAAGTTGTTTACATGTGATAACATTTACATTTCGGTAAAAAACTATGAAGTCAATAGTACAAAAAGAAAATGAGAAGCAACAATTGTGTCCCTCTGAGCAATGGCTCATTTGAAGTGCTGCTAACAGTTGCTGGAAGATGTATGTCTGTAACAAAGTACAAACAGTAAGTATAAGGTACTTATGTGTATATACGTATGTGGATATCCACATACGTATGTGGATATCCACATACGTATGTGGATATCCACATACGTATGTGGATATCCGGCCTTTGTGGAGCTAGATTTTGTATTTTGGTCTTGACAACCCAAAATGTGATGTCCACATATGTGGACACCAGGTCTTAGGAGATTTAAACTATAATTTTTCTACTTAAATATTGGAAGTAGTACATGTTAAACTTTCCTTATACCTGCTGCTGCTTATGCTTGATGCTGCATTGAGCTACCACCTGCACACTTGTTGCGTGTTGTGCATCTCTGCCACCTAATTAGTGCAAATACTTTAAATGACTGGTGTCTATTGTCTTGACAAGTCGCCATCAATCCTTTGAATGACTGCTCTCCACCTCGAAAACAGAAGTATGTCATCCTCTAGCTAATCCTCTGCCCGTTGTGAGGCCATCGATGTGCCTCACCTCTTTAATTAGTGATCTTTATGAAAAGTAGTCATTGGTATGAGGATCACTCTGCAACTGCTCGGTAGGAGAAATGTGTAAATGTTGGTTTTACAGCAGTCTTCGTGTTTTCAAAGGCTTAGAAAATTAAAGTTCAGTGAGATCAGTCAGGTGTAGGAGGATTTCATGTCAACATCTCAGGAAAACAGAGACCTGCCAATCATATTCTGTCTAGACCCATGCTCATTATGTCTTTGACACATGACGTGTGCATATTTTATGACTCAACTGTTGTAACCACCAGTAATCTCGCAGTAGAACTCAAAATGAATGACAACTTTAACATTTTACAAGTGAAGCCAGATTACAGATGCCTCCCAGCATATTCAAGAAGATTCAGTGTGACATCTGCAGCCAAATGATTGGGAAAAGGCTTTTTGTACTGCTCCTGTCTGTAGTTATTAATAGATGAGTTGCTGCTACCTGCTCACTTGATTTTGCGGCTGCACTGACTGCAAACACAACACGCTCCCTCATGCCAGGTGTCAAAGAACAAGGCTGTCCTCTGCTTGTTATTTACAGGGTAATTGAATGGGAAGCTGCTTGACTGAAGCTTTGCTTAAGTGAACTAGCAGTGCACAAAGAATGCACTTTGTTATACAAAACAAACACATGACATTTTATTTTAATGACTATGTACCCTGTGCAATGTTGTTTTTATGGATGTGTGTGTGAGTGAGAATAATTCCTTTAAAGTATTTAATATCCATGATACGCTAATTACGTTGTACAGGGTTCAATGACAATAAAGCTGAATGAAACTGAATTGATAAAGGACCCCTCCCTCTGCTAGCTTTATATTAGAACTCACAGTGTCATGTGAAATCACAGCCTGGACGACCCTGTGCGATTTCTGCTCCATTGTCATGACTTTTTTATTTTAATTATTTTTTATTCATTCAACAGATGTTGTATGAAACATCTGGTTAAATAAATGATTCATGAACATGTCACGTAATTAGTTTATTTTTAAAAGATTTCTTATCGTAAAATTACCGTAAAAACATCAATCAAACAAAGTAATGTTTTATTTTAGAGGCTTAAATCACTTGTGTGGTTATTTGTGTTTTACTGTAGTAAAAGAAGAGAGTTGTGATATTTAACAAAAACTATAGATATGCGTATATGATAAGAGAAGGTTATTTTACTGAACTTTACTGAAGAGGCGGGCGTAGCTCAGTGATACAGTGGATGAGAAACACATGAAACAGCACGTACCTTGCAGATGCTCTGTAACTTGCAGGTGTCAATGAGAACAAACGCTGAAAACGCAGAAGCCGCAGGTGCTCCGCGCCGTCCGCGGTTTCCCACACAGAAATGCAACAGTCGCCCTCGAAAATGCGATTAAAAGTCCTGATATATAGTGAGAAGTTGAAGGAGAGAGCGTCGGTCCGTCGCCGCACAGTCTGTGCTGCGTCCGTGTGCGCGCACACTGAAGCCGTGTGGTGACCGCCTATCACTCTACAGCGCCTGAGAGTCAGCAGACAAGACATGGATGTCACACAAACCGAGATGGTGTCCGAATAAATAAAACAAGCAAATAAATCAAATGTTTGGTTGTAGCCTATAATATAAACCAGCTCCCGTAAACACGTACAGATCGGCTGAATTAGTATTATTATAAGAAAACAGGGTTTAGATAGTATAGATAAGATATACAGTAAATCTAGCAGTTAAAAGAATCAATCTCAGTAAAAACGCAGTATTCAAAGAATAAATCAATCAGTGATCAAAAGAAAAGAATATCACACAAGCAGAAAACACAGACCAGGATGTGGTAAAAGAGGATGTAAAGAGAAATGCAGTGTTCCAGCCCTGCTAAATGTCATCCTTCACATCCATGAGATAAAACTAGATTAATTGTATGTTCCCAGTAGTCCTGGATGATCAAAGGAACGGGTTAAGAGAATCAATCAGAGATAACAATAGACGATAGAACAAAGGGAAAACATAGAACACTTTCAGATCACAGGAGAAAATGTCAGACAGAGAAGATAAGACAGAGAGGTGTAATGTGATTTCTTGTTCTTCTTGTTAAAGTCCTGTATCCTGCATCATGTACTAATTAGAGTTAAACGTGGACTTTTTGTTACACATGCTGAGAGGGGATATGAAGGCATGAACAACAGTTTCCAGAGGTACAGACTGTACACCTGTTTGCTCAATGCCTCATTATCAGTTGAAGTGGAAATTGTTTCCTGCACTCAGAAGCTCCCTCTCAACACATCTCTGTTAAATTTCCGCATCATGAAGTACACTTTCTTTCATGCGTCACTTCCAACATGCTCTACAACTCTTTCCTGTGCATCAGATTCTCTTCCAGACATTGTACGTTTTTCAGAGAACTATAACCCAAACTTACTCACTCAGCTTTGTGTCTCAATTTTGTCACTGCCGCTGACTGACTGGGACCTTCGCAGGAGGTGCAAGATGGGAGAGAAGAGGATAGATTTCAAGTATAACGCAGCCTTACAACTTCACAGGACACCTGAGGTCCAGACCCCACAGGACAATGTCATTGTCATCAGGCTCATTGGTGCATGCTGAAAGCTATCTGTCAACAAGTAAAATACAATCAACCTCAGTGTTTGACAGTTATTTCTTACCCATTACCAGACAATAAATTATCAAAATGCATGGCTATGTAATGTTTGAATTATTTGTGTAAGAGGAAGTAATCTTTACATCCCTGTGTGACACACAGCAGATAAAACTAGGTAAGGTGTATATCTGCAGACAAGACAAAAAACATTGTCATAGTTGAGTGAAAAGACTAAATGCTGTAAGAAAACTGCAGAGGGACTGGTTCAGACTGCATCATGTTGGGAATTAAAAACACCTTATTAAAGTGGTTCTGCTATAGAATGATATTTGACTTGATCCTTAAAATAATAATGTAGAGTGAGGTTCTAAATCTACAGACTAAAAACCCAGTTAAACATAATGTAAGAATTGTCCTTAAATTAACTAAAGAAACATAAATACAGTTACACTTATTCACACTTACTAATAGTTTAAATAAGTATTTCTTTTAATAGATTGTTCATGAAATTTCACCAAACACAATATTTCCATGCAGATAAAACAGAAACAGTCAGGATCTGTCAACACATACACAAAACATGCAAAGTGATGGTGGAAAAATGTCTCTCAAGTCATCCTGCAGTAGATTTACTTCTAGGTTTATGATCACTGACCTCCTGCATCACTCAACTCCCTTGAGCTTCAGCTTGCTTTCCTTTGTGGCATCCTGCCATAGATACTATTCACATTCAGTGTTTTATATTTGGTTGAATCGTGAACAGAGATGAATTCAGAGGTGTTGCTTGACTTGCTTGCTTCAGGTCCTTCCACGGCATTTCTATAGTATTAAAGTCAGGAACCCACACACTAAAAGTGGTCAATCATGGTATAACATAGTTAGTTTAGTACCCTCTCATACCCCCCACAGAAGCATCCTTCTGAAAGAGAGAAATCTCTTTGTTGCCAGATATCAACAGCACAACATTTGTGGTTCACAACAGTCCAGTGGTAATGCTACAGTTGCAGCCACCTATGGAGCTGAGTGGACAGCTTCATTTCTCCAGGGCGTAACCTTCAACATTTGCTACGAATAAAAAGATACATTTTTTTAAAGGATAATATAGAGTGGTACTTGTAATGTAGTAGTTATAGCTAGGTGCTTGCTCTTACATTACTTGGGTACTAAGTGTGTCCTGACATCTCTGGGTACAGCAGATGCGTGATTTAAGAAGTCATAGAAACCAGAGAGACAAGACCATTCATAGAAATAAATGGGTTTGGAGATTAAGAGAAGACTTGTTTCTACTAATAGACAGGTTTCCAAGCAACGTCATCAGTGAGATGCATATGTAAAGATACAGTAAAAGCATCTTATAATGACTCAAATGAGATCTGAGATCTGCACAAACTGCATATGTAATGAAGGAAACCTGTCTGTTATCTTGGAGTGTGTGATTGCAGTGTTGTCTGATCTCTGACTTTATTACAGTAGACCAATATCCAATCTGCCCTTTACTGATAAAAGCTGTGGTGAAGCAGATATGTGACCAATGAAGAGTAAACAGCACTAAGCTGGTTTAAATCTTATCTTTTAGATAGATCCCAATTTGTTCATGTTAATGCACACACAAGTTAATTATGGAGTCCAACAGGGTTCTGTTCTTGAACCAATTCTCTTCACCTTTAACATGTCTCCACTGGGCAATAGAGAAGAAGAATACAAGCAATACACCCAGCTCTATTTATCTATGAAACTTAATGAAACAAATTACCAATGTTAAACTTGTTTAGAAGACATAAAGGCCTGGATGTTCTGTAACTTTCTGCTCCTTTATTATCCCAGCAGAGCACCTCGCTCTCAGAGTGCTGGTCTACTTGTGGTTCCAAGAGTTTTCAAATGTAGAATGGGAGGCAGAGCCTTTAGCTATCAAGCTCCTCTGGTCTCTTTCTCTCTCTCTCTCTCCGTGACATCATTAGACGTTGTAAACATCGTGTCTCCTCTCTCACCTAGTTGTGCTTCGTCCTACTGTCTCTATTTCTCTCTGTATTTTTCTGCAAGTGTCTTCTGCTTTTTAAAGATGGCCTTTGTCATGATTTGGCATACAAATAAAGATTGAAGATTGAATTGAATTGAAGATCTGTATTTGACGTGTGCAGACAATGATGGAGCTAAAAATAGTTGTTATAGGAGCAGATTGATCACTGAAAGTGTTGCGTGTTGCTATGCTTATAATGTTTTAAGAGACAAAGGGGCACTGTGTCTGTTTACACCATCGTGATTAATATTACAAGTTTTTGCATTAATATAGTGCATTTAGATATCTTTCAGTTGTCCAGTATTTTCTGGGGACACAGCAGAATGAAGAAACAACACAGTAATTAATAAAATACACCTAAACAAACACTACAAAATGATGAAAATACTGCTGAATCTTTTGTGAAACTACTTTGATCCAAGGTGCTACAACACAATGCTTTAAACCTTAGCATTTTTAGCATGATTCGGTGGTGAAGATGAATTGCTTTCTAACATGAGTTCGAAGACATTTGGCTGGTTTGTGTCAGTGTCACGTCCTCTGGTCCTCGTGTCTCTCTGTTCCTCCCTCACCTTGGCCACGCCCCTCTCTCGCTCCTTGATTGCTCCCAGGTGTTCCTTGTTTTTAATCAGTCCTTCACTCCCAGCTGCACTTCGTTTCCAATTAGTCCCTTCACTACTTATGTCCTGCACCCTTTGTTCTCCTTTGTCAGGTCATTCTGTTTTCCAGCTGTGCTACAAGATCCTGCCGGTCACCCCACACTTATCCTTACTCCTTTATCATTTCTGTAAGTTGGTTTGGGTTTACTTTCACCTCTGTCTAGAGATGGGCAAATGAAGCCTTATGATGCCTTTGAGGCTTCTTCCTCATTGTATAGAAAAAAGGTTCAAAGCTTCGAAGCTTCAAGACCCCCCTAGTGACATCTATCGGTCAGCCGCCGTCATAGCAGCCATAAACACCTAATAATTGACAAACCTCCAAATTACTAACATTACTAGTGATCGGTCCGGTTTTATACAGCCACGAGTGCGGTTTTTAAGTCTATTATAATGGACGGACTAGAATAGAAAAATGCTCCAGGTATACCGGACCAGACCAGACCAACCAGCATGAAAAAATCGCTGCACACATCACATCTCTAAAGTTACTATAAGAGATGTGACGCTTATTGTCTGCATCAGTTCAGGAGTTAAGGAGGCGCGTTATCACGTGTGGATTCCGGGTTCGCGTCCCAGTTTAAGAAATTTAATCCACGGATTCATTGTTCTTCTGTAGGGCTTAGATTTGATTACAGTGCCAGTTCAATTGACCATTTTAAAAAAAAAAAAATACATTCTTATAAAACCGTGCACGTTGGTTCACATCCCACGTCACGTTACCTGTAAACATTAGATTGATAAATTCATTATCAACATATTTGCAACTTGTCATTTACTTTACAGTGAACACAGTGATCATTACATTAACAGAAAACTTTATCCGGTCAGAAATATGTCCATCGGGATGGCAGCTTCATACATGAACGTATTTCAACGTCAACTGAAGGTTTGCGAGACATTCTTACTGTATTTCCGCGGAAAACATTTGTGGTGATAATGATCATAGAGACATCGTTAGATTTAGATCATATAACTACTGTGGGGATT
>JAUMHJ010000185.1:0-10094 GCA_032361105.1 Microctenopoma lineatum
GACGACGGACGACGGACGACAGACGCTGCACCATGGGATAAGCTCACTTGGCCCTTCGGGCCAGGTGAGCTAAAAATTGATTTTGATTTTGGGGCGAAATGCATTTTTAGGGCGACATAATGAATCATCATTGATGATATTGGAGGCGTAAATTGGTAACGGTTTTGGGGCGAATCATCTGACACGGACACCCAGGTAAAACAGAATTCCAGAGCCTGTCCTGGGGAGGTTTCCAGATAAGCAGGGGGTTTCCAAATATATATTTCTGTTGGGAATTGGTTGGTTGTCATTTCATAATCGATCGATTACAATTGGTTCAAGACTTAGTATTTCGATCGATTTTAGATTAATAATCAGTTAGCGAGCTTAACCCAAATTGTACGGGTTTTCAATATAAATGCAAGGGTTACAAAGTTTTACTCCGTATGTCAACCTGATACTAAACCATTTTTTTTTAAAGTTACTGAAGCATATTTAAGTAGCATTTTTAAAGTAAACAGATTCAATAGAAAACAACATGCAATACATTTCAACCGATTAATCAATTATGGAATTTCATAATTGATTAATAGATTAGTATTCGATTATAATCGATCATCGGAACAGCACTAATTTCTGTAAAATTGTGAACAAGAATTGTTTGAGAAAATTTTGACTCGGTAGGTAGAGCGCCATGGAAAGCCAAGAGCTGCGGTTTTGATTCATGGTTTGAGCAGAAGCACACTAATACAGTGTGAGAAATTGGACTTATTCTATCATAGCCCCATTGTCAATTTTCAATGCTTTTACTATAGGGAACATACATGGAAATGTTAAATTTTATCATAGCCAACAAACATTTATCATAGCCTGGGGCTATCGGTCTACTACTAATTTCGCACACTGCACTATACTCTTGTTACACTGGTATCTATCAAATTAAAACCAAATTACAAAAATAATCTACTTATTTTTTTTTATTGATGGCTTAAATGACATTCAAATTATACACTACATTTTAATGTTATTATGATTCTACAAAATTAAAATACTTTTTGTATGAATAAACACGAAACAGAGACATGATGAGACATGATTATTTCTCTGGTATATATCAAAACCTGATTATAACAAGCATACACATATTTAATTATCATGAAAGCTTGGTATAGTCCTGTTTTGTTGCATTTCAGGTGGTAATTGTAGATTGAAAGACACTGCCATTCCATCAGTATTTGATTTCAACCCCACACCATCCCAATCCCCAAGAAGCGAACGAAAGAGAAAAAGGGATAAATGTAATGATGAAGAACACTCAAAGTCAAACTCAATGCAGTATGGAATCCAGTATGAGGTCGAAGTTGGCTCCGCCGTATCTGAGCCACAAGGCAACCAAAGTGAGGAAGTGATTGAATTGTCACCCATTGATACCGGTACACAGTGTACTATTCTAAATGGAAAGTGCATGTACTCTATTCAAAACTTCATTACCAAACCAAAGTTGGTAAATTACTTCACTGGTTGTCAAGATTATGACCATTTTATGTACCTGTTTCATTGCCTTGGTCCTGCTGCATTTGAGTTGAAATTTAAGTGTTCTTTGTTGCACCCCAGAGATCAGCTTTTCCTTACACTCATAAAATTAAGGCAAGCTAAGGAAGATCTAGAATTAGCACTACTTTTTGATATTTCCGAATCAACGGTGTCTCATCTTGTAATCACTTGGATCAATTTCCTTTATTTTCAATTAAAAGAAATCGACATATGGGCTTCAAGGGAAACAGTCGATGAATACATGCCTGAAGATTTCGGTGACAAGTTTCCTAGCACCCGTGTGATTCTTGATGCCACAGAGATCCCTATTCAGAAACCGTCTGATGTAAATGCCCAAAGCATTACGTGGTCCAGCTACAAGCACTACAACACCTTAAAAACCATGATTGGATGTACTCCAAGGGGGGCCGTGTCGTACGTTAGTAGTTCCTACGGAGGCAGTACCAGTGATCGACAGATCATTGAGAGATCCTGTTTACTGGATCCTAACATGTTTGAAAAAAATGACAGCATCATGGCTGACCGTGGAATTATGGTACAGGACTTATTTGCAGCCAAAGATGTAGCTGTGAATACACCCACAATGTTGCGCGGCAAATCCCAACTGGAAGCCAATGAGGTTGTGCATGACAGGAGAATTGCTTCAAAACGCATTCATGTTGAAAGGGTCATTGGACTAAGTAAACGATTCAAAATTCTACAAAAAAAACTCCCTGCCAGCAAAGTTCCACTTGGCTCACGGATAATCTCTGTGTGCTTTGCTTTATGCAATTTCAGAGACTGTATTGTTGACGAATTTGCATAAAGCCAAGTTAGCCAACGCATTATTGCTCCAGTCGATACTGAAACTGTGATGGTACTTCAATTTTGGACCTCAACTTCACATAGGAAATTATTGTGCTGCTGTACATACATTATACACAAATTTTATATTTCATTACCATTTGAGACCGTAAACTCGAAGTCAGAGTTCTGAAAATGATATATTGCACATGTTTTGGAAATACCATATTTATCCTGCAATAAGCCCAGGGGGCCAACACATAAACTCTGCCTCACAGGTGGGTGATGGGCTTATTGCCGGACAATGAAAAAATATTTGTTGGCATTTCTACTAAACTGCCATAGACATGGGTGGGCTTATTACCAGACATGGGTTTATTGCCGGATAAATATGGTACATGTTAATTTTCATTGATTGTCACTAATGTCAGTGGGTCTAACTGATTTGAATGTTAACAACAAACATTACATTTTGAGTTTCCAACAGCATAACATATTTCTAGCACTATATAAGAAAGCTATCCAATATCCAGTAATTTGTCATAATATACCCCCAAAACTACACAAAACCTTTGAAATATTGCTGCATAAAAAAATTATCTGAGAGCAATTCAAAATATCCCTGACAATTGATTGATTGAACAGCAGACTGCGCCTATATAGATTCTCGCTTTACTCTTTATACTCGCATGACAAATGAAGACCGAGTGAAATGCTAATTTTACGGAGATATAATATAAGATATAATATACAATATTTTATTTTCAGTCCTGTTTTATTACTGGTATTTTAATTTCCAAAATATTTGTTCGAATCAATATATTGATTATATTCAAAAGGTATTGGGCAACATGTATAATTGCCTATTATGTAATTATAGAGCCATTTATACTTATCCCAGGTATAAGGGAGATAACTCCACGGTCTTGGTGTATAATAGACTAGTAATTTTACTAATTAATTTTACTAATTTCTAATTTACCCATAAGCAGTCATGTGGGGTTAAGCTGTTATACGTCACCCATACAAATGTACACATGTATCACATCTATAAGTGAGATGCAATGTAAGGTCTTAGATGTTTGACATAGAATAATTCCAACTTTGGAATCAAAGATGACTCACAATATTCCCTGTCAATTTCTATCTTTTGACAGAAAAAGTCACAAAAGGTGTACACAGCAAAATAACAATACTTTCTCCTTGAAATGTAAAGCTGTCCTTGGACTTGTGTAAAGTATTTACTGTCTTTTTTCAAAGTGATTTGGCCATTGTCATCACAGGAGAGGTAAGGAAACAGTTTTCCAGGGAGTATCATTTCTGAGCACCCAGGATATGGACATTTGACTTCCACAATAGTTGTTTGATCAACAATTGCATCAGGTGTGGCTCCAAGAAATGGCTTGTCAATACACACGAAAAATCCCGCTGCATGTGTTTTAATTCCCATTTCCTTTTCAAATTTCATCAAAGCTTTTTTTTCAAATTTCTGTCCATGTCGTATAGAATCGGATCGGAATTGCTTCGTAGAAATAATACTCCGACACAACTTGTCAATGTTTCTCCGATTTGTTATCCGAATAACTTCGCCAAATTTTGATGCCGTTAGCCTCCATCTCCTTTCACAGAACCACTTTTTGCTGTTAGCCTGTAATTGTGTCTGCTTCTGTATGAGCTCTGCTTTTTGTTCTGTCACCTGTGGAATAGAATCACATCATTCAGATAGCAAGTTTTGTACATTGTATCAACAAAAAGATTACAATGCTTGAGATTTTTTTTATTTAAGCATTTAACGGCTTTCAGTTGGCATTCATAGCCAATATGAACGCCCCAACTGGACAAAATGCAAATTTAATATGTTGGGCCTTTATGTTGAATTTGGGTTTTGTCCAGTTGGCATTAATATTGGCTATGAATGACAGCAATTAAAAACAGTTCAATACTTATATTTACCATTGGATAATATCTCATTTCCTTTTTTTAGTAACATTATTTAATATAGGCAGGGCATATTCATATGAATGCCAACTGACTTTGGTAGGGATACATACTACATAGATAATAGTAGATATATGTATTCTCCATATCATGGTATGTAGTGATGATGATGATAGAACTTACCCTTTTTTATGACATATACATTTCAATTTTTGGACTACGCAACTTTCTTGCCCCTTTACAAATGTCTTGTGCGTACACAGTTAGAATATGCTGGAGCAGTATGGTCACCGTATAAATTAAAGTATATAGATAAACTGGAGAGTGTACAACGTCGCGCTACAAAATACCTACCGGGGATGAAGAATCTAGAATATCCAGAACGATTAAGGAAACTAAAACTAAAACACTGGCATACAGGAGAATCCGAGGGGACATGATTGAAATGTTTAAAATAATTAATGGAATTTATGACAAAGAGGCATGCAACTTTGTCAAACTTTGGAGTGAGGAAACCACACGAAACAGCACAAGAGGAAACTCAAAAAAAATATTCCCATGCCAATCTTCAACATCTTTGAGGAAAAACTTTTTTACCTTTCGGACAGTCAAAACTTGGAACAATCTTACGGAGGAAGTTGTAACAGCACCAAATATAAACACGTTTAAGAACAGATTAGATAAACTTTGGAAGAAGGAAGAACTTTATTATAATTACAGGGCACATGTAACAAACGTTGACTTTTAAATTATACAAACATTGAAACTTTGAGTCCAGTGTAGAGGAGCTATATCGGCTCCTGTATTGGAAATCTACTTTAACTTAACTTAACTATACATTTAAAACTTACAGCATTGGCTTGATCTACCCAGTGTTCTGTAAAGGCAGGTAACTTTAGGTAGTCGTGATCATGGTTTGCAGCCTATTAAAAAAACACATGAAATGATGTTATACATGCTATACAGTATACTATACAGTAGTCAACAGTACCCATCCAGAGGGCCAACATATAAACTGTGGGGTGGGCGTATTGCAGGACAATGTAATAGGATTTCAATAGGCGTAGCCTGTTATCCAATCCTTATGTATATATATACCATAAAATTTGTTGAAATGAAAATGAAATAGCATTTGTTGTACTGTGTGTCAGAACTATAGGATGGGCTATAATTACCAGGTATGGGTTTATTGCAGGAGTAAACACATGTGCTGGTTTTGAATGTTTTTTTGATGGAGTGGGAAACTATAATACACTACAGTACATACCACACCACTGAAACCAGTAAAGGCAACATTTGTTTTACTACATATTTTAAATAAAAGCCTGCCTTCATAAAGCCCATCAATTTGTCAAATACAGATAAAAATATGGTTATTTTGTATTCAAGTGTTATCAGCAAATAAAGTTCGAGATTTTCTAAATTACAATGCACTGCTGTTTTGCAAAGTAAAACTATAGGAAATGAACTATCTTTAAATGTTAATCATGTTCTTGGTTATATTTTCAAATTAAATTATAAGCACTGTATTTTGCATTAAAATTGTAATAAGGATTAAACTTCTGTAAGTTTTTGTTTGTTTATTATTTCAATCAACGGGTTCTCATCTTTAGACAATTTATGAACAAAAAAGTTCAATTCTTGTATACCTAGTATGTATAATGATACATAGGGCAATTTGTTGTAGTCTATTCACAACATAAATACTATTAACAGTCAACATCTTGGTATCTTGTGTTACCTGTATGTCTGCCCTTGGATAAAGGTATCTAAAGGCTATGTCCTGTGTCCTTGTAGAACAATAATTTGTGGTTAAGTTCCTGAGAAAAGCATTGTATCCCTCCATTCCTCTGTACTTTTCTGGCCTTGGATCCTCGAAGAAGTTGTCGGAAAACTTTCTTTTTGTGGGCAATTGCTCAGCTTTTATTGGAGATCCTGGAATGATAATCATCATTAGCAATCAAATTTAATTGACATTTTGCTAATTCGTGCCTGCTATATGTTTCTGTGGCTGAGAGTGACAATCATGATCATTTTGAGAATTGGTTGGTTACCGGTTAGTTTTTCGATTATATTCGATCATCTGGACAACACTATTATAAACGCTCTCATAAGATATAATTACTGTGACATGGCCAGTGTTAAAACATAAGTGAGTGTTTACACAGAGATCACATAGATCAACTATATCTGACTACTACTTACCTGTATATTGGTAAAATCTATACTGTAAGTGTGTACTGTCTTATGTCTAGCTTAAACCAGCGCAATATTAAATGTCATAAAAGACACAAAATCAGAATTTATCAGGATTTTTTTTAAAGGGTGTATATATAATATTGTCACAGAGTGACAAATATTCAGAGGGCTAAAAAGATGCTAACTTTTTGAAATTGTCCTGGGGGAGATTTCGCACACTTAAAATTATAAACATAAATAAAATATATTTATATACACTCCAGAAAAGAAATAACACTTTTAAATGACATCTTTTGGGTTGTTCTATCAGATAAAATCATTAGATCTTGGAATATATTACCAGTTTAACAAATTCACATGTTCAAAATAGCATAATTAGGGGTCCAAAAACGGGAGTCTCCCTCCAAAATTGGGAGGGTTGGCAAGTATGGTGACATACCACAGGTATGGCAGGTATAATTTTAGTAATTAACTACGCATTTGACTCCGCATGACCTTACCTACGTAATACGACCTGGGTTTGTGAAAGGTTTGCAGATTTTCCGTACAGGTCTTTGACACTTTCAGATCCCCATCACTCGTGAAACATTCCAGCATCAGGAATATCGTTGCTATATGCTTGCATGTCCCATGGGGGCCTTTTCCACTGGGACATTCACAATGCGAATTCAATGGATCCCCAGATTGTCGGTCAAGCTTGATCTTTGAGTTGTAATCCACCTTTTGTATAATAAACATATTATTATAAAAACACCTTAACTTTAAGATTTTTGCATGTGCTCTTCAAACCAATTCTTAATATTATGTAAAAATAAATAAATATGACAATATAAAAACTGTATTAAAAAAGGAATTAAAACAGGTGAGCGATACTGGCACAATATGAGAAGTCCCAAGCAAGAGTCTCCGGTAAGTAAGGACTGTATGAATTTTGCGTTTGATCGGCCCAAAAGAACTAAAATTATCGCACGGAAACCGCCACAATGGATTTTATTTTTAAAGTTAAAATATAAAGCAAAAAATTAAAACTCAACAAATATCGCCCCATGTTCTCAAACATTTATGGCAAGTGTGAGCCTAATCAGACCATAATATCTGAATTTATCGCACAATAAAGAATTTGTGGACAGACAGACTGACGGACAGTCAGAATGATTGCTAATTAACTATATAGGGCACCTGTATCTCTGATACAGGGCCCTAAATTCAAACATTTGTGAATTTAATTACTCAAAACATATGTACATAGGTATGTAATTTTACCTGTTTCTTCATGGCAGCACCAACTATTCCTGTAAGGAAAATGTTGGTCTGCGTCATATGTACTGAACAAGCAAGAATTCTGTCACCGTCCAGCATCAGCTTTCCCTTTTCCAGTGCCTTGATGTCCCCTGTGGCTTGGCGATCACCTGGAGAAAGAAAATGCATACAATATTAGTTCCAAGTGAAATGATCATATTAATTCTAAAATAACCTAATTAATTAAAAACACACCTGGTTTAATTTATATAACATAAAGACAAACAATGGCCTCAATACGTTGGATTTAATATTTTAATCAAATTACAATTGAAAATGTACAGAGACCTTTGCAATATACTTCCATATTTATCCTGCAATAAGTTCAGGGGGCCAGTGTATTAAATAGGAATAAAAGTTGGAGGTGGTCTTTAGAGGTGGGAGGTATTACCGGTATACCGCGGTTTTTAGCTGTCGTGGTACGCACCGCGGTACAAGAGCTGTACCGTGGTATTTATGGTACTTTGTTGATTTTGTTATTTTTCAATAAAAAGTAAATTGGGAAGTCATTTAGACTTCTTACTTGCATGAATACTGGTTATTAACATTATTTATTCACTTATATACCAATTAATTACAAATTTTCTTCTACCCCTCCACTTTTTTACACAATGTCATTGTATTGGCTATGGATTTCAGGTGGGGTTATATTAGAAAATCCTTCAAGGTATACCGTGGTACGTACCGCGGTACATACTTGAAATACCGCGGTATACCGTGGTACTCAAATCTTTGCGGTACCCAGCCCTAGTGCCTAAGTGGTCTTATTAAAATTTGAGTTTTCTGAAAAAGACATGGGTGGGCTTATTAATTACCAGACATGGGTTTATTGCCGGATGTCGAGTTACATCATACATCTAATGAAAATATTAAAAAAAAACTATTCACATATTAGCAAAAAAATAACTTCTTGGTTCCGCATTTTGATTTTGTAAAATGCTTAATTTGCTAAAAGAAATTGAGTCGCTTTTGTAAATTTTGCTAAAGATATCAATGTATTTTCTAGCACTAGCCCAGGGTAGTGGGGCTGGTGGATTCTGTATTGTGGGAGCTCACTGCTGGGTACTGCAGAGAGTAAGAAATACACACCTGCCAGACGATACTAAAAAGAATCGTTCTGGCAATATGATGGATGGTCCTTTAAAATCTTGATTACGGTCATATGCCAATAATCTGAAAAAAGGTAATACCAGGGTAGAGAACACTAGTCACTGTAAGACTAAAGGAATGCAATGTTAGATCAACAACATACAATCATCTCAAAATTACCTAGCTATATAGGTCTCATAACATCTGCTTGGACCATAGGTAGTGGGCATGCCTATCTATTTTTTTTTTAATTACCATAAAACCATCTTTATATTAATAATAAACAAAAATGATAGGCATGCCCACTAGTCTACTTATGCTTTGATAAGTAATTTTGCCATACATAGTAAGTATATATCTGTAGTTTATAACTAGGGTATTGCTAATCATTTAAAATTTCTATGAATTACTGTAATTTGGTTACTGATTTATATCAAGTAATAAAACTAAAACAGTGGGCAGAAATGTTGCTGAACGTCCAGTATTATACAGTATATTTTACTCAAGTTAAGTAAATAAACTAAAAGATCAAATTACCTAGTTTACTAACAAGTAAGTCTACAAATATTTTGTATTTTCCATATCACCAAACTTGTAGAAAACAATAACAATGTCCCTGTGATTATATTCTAGTTGTCTCCCCTACACCAGACGTTCAGTGTTTTTGTACATTAAAATGGTTCGTTAATGAAAGCAATAAGGCCTAAGAGACGCAGACATCGATACAGATTCTGATAAATTGCCTCCAAAATAGGCCGTGCCTGTTCAGAGTTAAGTAAAGATCTAAATGGAGAAAACTTATAGTAAAGTAATACACTGGTTTGACACTGCGTGCTGCCGGCTGCTGACAAGGCATGATAAGTTCTATTTTTAGATATTAGGAACATGTCTCAGGTTGGTTTTATGTCTTGTTTTGAGTTCTCACCTCTCTATCAAGTCTGTCTTTCTACCAGACACCACAGCTCCCCGCAACATCAACTCTTTTTTGAGCTTTGGCACCCGCCAACTTCCATATGACGCCATGTTGTTTACGTTTCAAGCGTTTAAAGCATTTCACGGATGACCTAACTTGCCCGAGCGCCACCTGTCGGACTAGTGCACTGGCGAAAGCCATTGAAGCACCACCTATAATTATACAGAGACAAGAGTTGCTTGTAATATAAAGGGAGTAATACAAAGGGAGGTGTAATCAATGCATTTTCAAATGATATCATTTAAATTGCTACATATTGACTTTTTGATCTTTATAGAAT
>JAUMHJ010000186.1:0-10089 GCA_032361105.1 Microctenopoma lineatum
TTTGATGAAAATAAATTATTTAATTCAACATTCTTTGTTTTCAGCATATTTTTACACCATCCTAAACCTTTTGCACAGTATAATATCTACTAATATCTACTGTGCAACTCACAACAATTATCATCATATAGTTTGTCCAGACATGCTGATGGCAAAAGCTTAATTCCAAACCTAGAGGTTTGTTCTAACATGTAGAAATATGCACTTGATTTTGAAGTGGCTTCAGAGTTTTCATTCTGCTCCACCTACAAACTCCTCTGAGACTCAACGGTCTAGTAGTTTACAGATGTTTGACATGTTTTCATGTTTTACACTATGGACTTAAACCACTGAAGAGTTTTAGCTACAAGTCAAGATTTGTGTACATTTTAACAAGACAGAGAAAATAAAAGACATTTGCTGGATGAAGAGAAGACATCAGACAGATTATGTCGATAAAAGATAGAGTTTACTACAAGAGTAAAATCACAAAAACAAAGAGCACATTATCGCAATACACGTTAATAAATCAAAGACTGATAAGCACATCTTTCCTTCAGAAACAACATTAGAATAAATCATGAAACATGCACAATGTTCTTTTGAAATGAAACTTTTTTTTTAAGAATTAGGTGACTACACCCTCACCTTACTACAGAACAATAATGCAGCACATCACGGGAAGTAACATAGAATTGTGTAGAAGTAGATTTTATTTTTTCACTTCATATCTGACTCTGGTTACAGTGAACCACGATTAGATCAAAACATCAGTTTTAGGAGGTAGTTACTGGACAGACTCATAATTTATTTTTTATTTTATTTTTTATTCACTGTACATCTCCACATTTAATTTTTGTTTTGCAGCAGTTTGACCTCCTTGAGTTTACTATTTAACATTTTAAACCTTTAACCAAACAACTGAACACAGAACCACATCAAACAAATCACATAAATAAATGCCAGAGTCTTACCTTTATGACTCTATAAAAGTCTTTATTGAAGGCTGACATTCAGAAATGAAGCCAATTCATTAAATCTTTTCCAACGCACTTGCACACATAAGAAGTCTCGCTGTAGATCCATGTACCTGGCCTGACAGAGTCTTCCCTCCTTCCTTCTTTCACATAATGGTATAATTCTAGTCTGTCTAAGCATGTGATTGGTTGCATAGTATGCCCATTAAATAAAGTGCCCTCCCTGCCTGCCTGGATTCTTAGAGCTGAGCAGAGCAACAGAAGTTTTGGATCTTCCGGACAGGAGCTGGCTCGTCCAGCTCTCTACAAAGTAGTGATGGGTTGACGGCGCTTTCAGATTCAGATTCAGATTTTATTCATCACATGCACAGTCATACACAGTTTCCTGAGGAAATGAAGCTTCGGTTCTGAAATCAGTTCACTTTGGACAAAGCTTTATGTGAAGCTTCATCTGCTCCACTTAGTACTTAAGGCAAGATGAAGCTTCTTGAAGCCTGGAAACCTTCACAAAACGGTTTATGTGTGTTCAAATCCCCCTGCTGGGCAAAGCCTGCTATGCAAGATAGATTCTAGGTAATATCATCAATTTGTAATACATCATCTGACACAGTTAAACCATTGTATTATGTGTATACATGTGTTTATATAATACTCTAACTATGTATGAACTAGCGAGGCTTCAAAGTCATTGATGACATCACTCATTGAAGTGATACAAACTTCGATACACGCCTCTAATCACTTCCTGGATTTCTTGATGCAGGCATTCTGACAAAATCATGAATAAAATAAACATTCACAACGCAAACTTAAATAATCTGCTTGGTAAAAGTAGAAGACGCTAACTGGATAATCACAGTCACTTAAATCTTGATAGAGCTACATAATTTTTAGCAGCATTAAACAACATAAAAACAACATAACATGAATTACTGGCCGCTTAATCTTGTGGGAGGGATAATAAACTTTATGAGTCTCTTCATTCATCAACACTAACGTAATGTAATATATTCCTCTCTCAAAACAATGCCACTCTTTCTCTGTCTCTCTCTGGTAGTGGTAACAAACAAACTTTGGTTCCACTATCAAACTACGCGTGTACCTTCATTTACATCTCACAGAAAGGTTATATATATTACCACCATTTTTTTCATTTGGTATTAATTTTGGCTGTGTTGCATTTTTTGGCAGGAATTTTTGCAGAAATCTTCTTTTCAGTCAAATTTTTGAATTCTCTTTTATGTCTTTTTTACTCTGTTGACACATTTTGTACCCTTTCGTCACCTTCGTGGCCAAAAGTGTACATGCACAAAAGCAGCCATAAAATCATCATACATTCATGTTTTTTTCTTCTTTTTTTCATGAGTCACTTCAACAACTTACTCCCTGCTCAAAAATACCAAACATTCAATTATTTTATATTATATATTATTATATATATATTATAATATTATAATAATATTATATATTATTATTATAATAATATTTTAACCCTTTAAATAGCAGGTTATTTATATGGAGTACTTCAATATTTATGACAAAAAAAAACAAAAAATGTAATATTTTACACATAACAAATAACAGTAGAAAGGGTTTTGAACCTGCGACCTTCTGCATCCCAGTTGACGCTAAACCAATTTAGCTACCAGGCCACAGGTAGTACAGCAAAGGCAGGAGGTCATGTTTTTACACATACAATAATTTCTGTGTGGACACCCAAGTACACACAAAAACCATTCACTGCTTCCCCAACCACAAGCCCTGGGTCACCAAGGACATAAAGTCTATCCTAAATGAGAAGAAGGCGGCGTTCAGGTCTGGTGACAGGAAGGCAGTGAAGAGGGTTCAGGGTTCTGTCTCTCAGGATCAGGGAGGGGAAGGAGGCCTACAGGAGGAAACTGGAGCAGAGCCTCCTGCAGCAGAACACCTGGGAGGTGTTGAGGGACATGAGGACCATCACTGGATACAAAATCAGCAGCCAGGGGACTCAGGTGACTATAGACCTGGCCAACAAATTAAAAAAATGTCTTTTTTAGATTCCACACTGGGCCTCAGAACTCCCATCTTGGTTTCACAATATCTGCCCCTTTCCATAATGACTCAGGCATCACAGAGGACCTTCTCAACAGATCAGGTGAGGGAAGAGCTGAACAGGCTTCACCCCACAAAGGCTGCAGGACCAGACGTGCTAGAAGCATGTGCCTCCCAGCTCAGTGAGGTCCTCCTACACATCTTCAACCTCAGCCCGTGTTTGCAGAAAGTTCCTTCTCAGGTGGAAAAGATCAAACTTGTCCTTCTTATTTATTTTTTTGTGATTCCTATCTTCTTTCTCTCTCTGTGAGCCTGGTGGGGCAGCGTCCCTTGTTGATGGGCCACCACAGGCTTTGAGTAGACCACTTTATGGTCATAGTGCCATTTTTTTCCAGACTCTATAAAATAGTTGTATTATGAAGACTGATCTTAACTTAGCAAGGATTTGTTTAAATGATAACATCCATGCATCCATCCACTATCTACCGCTTAATCAGGGTCAGGTCGTGGTGGTAGCCACCTAAGCAGGGAAGCCCAGACCTCCTCTCCTCGGCCACCTCCTCCAGCTCTTATGGAGGGACCCCAAGGCGTTCTAAAGCCAGCCAGGAGATGTAATCTCTCCAGTGTGTCCTGGGTCTGCCCCGGGGCCTTTTCCTAGTGGTGCATGCCCGGAACACCTCCCGAAGGAGGCATCCGGGTGGCATCCTGACCAGATTCCTGAACCACCTCAACTAACTCCTCTCCACGTGGAGGAGCTTGTTTGGAATTGTGTGTTATTTACAATAAAAATTGTATCATGCGATTTGTCTGTAATTAGTTTCTTTATATGCCATTCACTTTGCATCACTGGGGTGTAATGCACATATTCGGTCACTGGATGGGGCCGATGCTCTAAGCCTGACTAATTGTTATGCTCTACCTCTCAAGGTAATGTTTTCCACGCCTACCTAATGTGATTTGTTACGGAGCTTTTGTTGCTGGGTGTGATTAAGATGGCCTCGTGTCGTTCTTTAGTCTTTGTGAGTATGAATGTGTTTATATGTATTATGATAGTATGTAGCGCCAATGTAATGTGTATATGCTGGGGGCGAGGGGTGCAGTGCAAGCGAGGCCTACACTGAAGGTCACAGCATGTGGAGATTCAGTAAAAAGTGGACAGTAAAGTCTGGTATATCCTCAGATTTGGATTATTAATTAATAATTAAAGTGTGTAAAGCTGTTGAGTTGACATTTTAAATTGTGTTCTACTGGACCAGAATGTATTAATCAGTTTAAAAGTTAGATATATGAATATGTTGTGGTTTACCTATTAAACACTCAGGATCTCAGTTCCTTCTGCTTGATTAGAAATCCTTTAAACATTTTATTTATTCTTATTTCATATTAACAAAGGTTGTAGCAGAGCAGGGACAGTCGACAGGTGTTGAATCTCATGGCATGATTGTTGCCCCCCCCCCTTCTTCTTCTTCTTCTTACTGAGGAAGGCGGGGGGGGGGTAGAGTTTGATGGCCACAGGAAGAAATTCTTTCTTTTGGCGTTCTGTGGAGCACTTGACATTGATAGGTCTGTGGCTGAGCGTGCTCCTCTGTCCAGCCAGGACACTGTGTAGGGGGTGGGAGGGGCTGTCCAGGGGTGAGTAGGAGGACAGATTCAACATAAATACACACACATATTTGTACTCCACTAATTTAGTACTGTACTCTGCGATCATAACTACCATAACTTACCCATTACACATGCAGTGACTGAACCCGCCCAATGTGTTACATGTGCCCTCCCCCGACCCACCGGCTGGTTTTCCCCATGTATTGTTTGCCTCCCACCACAGCCCTGCCTGTTTCCATTCAGCACGGCATGGCACCCGGCCCAAAAGTCTTTGTCTTGTAATAGACCTGTAAAATGCTGCTGATGTGTCCGACTGCATCTCTGGGTCCAATAAACACAAAACCTTTATAGAGGTAATTAAACAGTACAAATACCTGTAAGACCAGCACAAAGTTAACAGAACAGCAAACATCTACATCTTCAGGCAGTTCCGGGTGTCTCAAAAAAGTACAGGGGAAACAGAACATCGAGTTCCCCTTACTGATTTTCCCTTTCCAGACTACACCTGGCGGAGGGAGGGAGGGGCTTTCATAGTGTGGTGCGGCTGTCAGACAGTTTTTGGCAGCACAGCAAATGGCTGAGCTGTTATTATTCTAAACATATTTTTGCTTTAGTGCGATTTTAGCGAATGGAAATTGCTAAAACAACTCACATGTCGTGAGCCTATATAATGCAGCAAACGGCTCACAAGCAGGTGACTGGCAGAGTCGGGTTTGTTCCTCATTACTCAATGAATAATTCAGCAGAAAAAAGCCTGGAGGAGTTCAGCTCTGCAACAACCAACGTCCTGGGGGGCGCTTTCATAATGGCCCTAAATGTATATGAATATCTCAAGAGGGAAAAGATCAATAAGCAATTCTCTGACTTGACCCACCAGACCAGCTTTCAGTTTCCAAAGGCAGAAAGACAAACAACTGAACAGCTCACGTGTTTTATGATCATTACATCCAGAAATACTGTTGAAAATGCTGTTGGAGTTATCAGAGATAAGAAGGGATTTCCCAGCTACAGGGTAGGTTCAGTTCATCCATGGCATCGTTTTATCTCTGGTACACCCCCCCACCCCCCATAAAACCTTAGACTTAACAGTCGGGGAGCCTCGGTGTCAACATCCCACCTCTAAAGATAACGCTCCATTTAGTTAATTTATATGTTTTGTAATTTTCTTGGTACACGTTTGGCTTTATTTCCAGTCAGAATTGTAACTGTGCAAACACAGACTATCCCGGGTTTGTTTGTGCTGAGTATTGGTTTGCAATATCATTATCACCCACTTTGTCAGAAGTTCAAATAACATTATTTTATTTTAACAAGATTTATTACAATTTTCTTTGTTTGTTAATCTGATGATGTGACCGAAGACTTTCACTTTTCACTTTTCAGAATCTCTGAAAGAAAAAACACAGCAGAACTCACTTCATATCAAAACGTGCTGTGATGACAGTTGAGTTGAAAGCTTTTACTGAATTAAATTAAAAATTAGAAAATTGTGTGTCAGTGCTGCTGATCCATCTTTGTGTGAGTGAAGTTGTACTTGAAGGGTCACTGCTCGTGCGTTCAACACAAACAAAATTTATTAACTATTTATGCAAAAGTTCACTTCACTTCTCGCAGCTGTGCATAGTGTCATTACTTCCTTGCAGCAGTTTTATGTAGATTATTATGTTAAACGTTAAAATACTTGAATTCTGAATATTAATATATAATTATATTGATTATCCAACAGGTATTGTGTTTTTTCTTTTCAGTCATCATATCTTTCCTCTGCTTAGAGTCAGTAGATGTGGGCGGTTTGGGTTCACATAACCTTCTGTGTTCAATATGTCCGACAGGCTCTGTTTGAGAGACCAGAACATCGACACCCGCAGAGACGGAGGTAAAAGATGTGTTCAGTCATAACACATCACAGTCATATTTAATAAATAAGACTGTTTATTGTGTTAGAGCACAATGTTTAATTATAGAAAAAGAAAAAAGCTGCACAAACCAATTCATGGTATAAAATCAAATGTTTTAAATACAACACACACGACGATGTTTCTTCCTGTTTGTGTAACATTCATACTTCATAAACACATTTTCTTCAAGTTAAATTAAATGTTCGCTTTGGGTAAAAAGGTGGAATTAGCTGACCGTAAGAAAAATAACAAAAAACCCTGGAGAACAGATTCCGTCGACCCCGTTCTGCTGCGTGGTTTCAGTCTGGTTGTTGAGTCACGGATTCAACATCTGGGACATTTTACACCTACATCTTTGATTCACCTGTTTCACCAGGAGCTTGGTATGAATTCTGATTTTTGACGCCTTTACATTTTTTATAGACAAACAAACCAACAAGAAGAAGCAGCAGCAGACCAACGACTGACAAACCAACTACCTCATTTACTCCAAGATGTTTGAGACCTGTAGGAGAAGAAGAAGAAGTAGATGTAGCAGTGAGGTGTCAGGTAGGTGATGAATCCATTTCCTCTTCAAACTCCTGTCAGACATTATCTACTGCACTTTGATCACATCACTCATAGCAGCAGTTTCTACAAAGTCTCAGCAACAACATCTCTAGAAAACACCAGGAAACACACACACACACACACACACACCTGAGTCTGAGACAGTCAGGCTGACGGTGTTGATGAGCTCTCGTTCTCCTCCATATGCAACACGACACTCGTATGTTCCAGCATCATTGATGGTGACGTTCTTCAGAATCACAGACATGTCTCTATCCTTGATCTCTGGATCTTTCAGCTCCACTCGACCACGATAAGATGGATGTTGGTAGTTCGCGTATGTGCGTTGGTCTTTGAAGTAGTAGACATAATCTTCTGACTTCAGGTCAGGTTTGCTCCACTCTAAAAGTTTGACGTCGGCATCTTTGGACCCCTGACAGTGAAGAGTGACGTCATCTCCAGGCTTCACTTCAGTTTCCTGTACTGAACAAAAACAAAACACATGAAGCAAACGTCATCACTTCAGTTTTACATATTAGTCTAAAAAGGCAAATATTTGACAACTCACTTTGTTTGGTTCCTCCCTCACCTACACACTTTAACCAGCCTTGGTTGTTTATATCTGTGTCTCCCTCTATTTAAACAGCACCTTCAACAGTTTGATGACTCCTGCCGACAACAAACCTTTGCCTGTTTTCTAATCCGTCTTCTGCCTGATCAGTTTCTCTGGGATATCTGTGAATATTATCTGTCACTATTCCAAACATCGAATTAGTTTGGATGAATAGTAAAAAAGTTAAATATCCTGACCTAATAAGAAGTCCAGATCCGTGACTCCAGTATTGAGTTTGCCTCTCTGATCTTGCCCTGCTAGATTCTGCCTGACTGTTTTCTGGACCTCTTATAAGTGGAGTTGGAGTCCCTACCGTTTAGGGACCATCAGAATTAGACACAGGACACTGGTTGGTGATCGGAGCCCAGCGGCCCGGCTGCGTTTCTACTGTGTCTACTCTGCAATTCTAGACGCCATGAGGCGAAAGCCAGCCTGAGCGGTTGACAGCTTGTTTGCACACCTGCTCTGCCTTCCATTCACCTGCTGTTCATCTGCTCTGCTTTGTACTCTTTAAAGCAACACGTGATACTCGTTGTTTGCCTTTGTGATAAACCTCTAAAACTCCCCTGATGTGTTTGGATGCATCAGAACAACCTTCTACTGTCATTACGTTTTACAGCTCAACGCTTTACTACATGTGACCTAAATGATCCAAGAGGCTTCTTCTGCTCCTCCACCCGTCATGTCTGCCACCGCAAATGTGTCGACGCGACCACATCACTACTTTGTATGTTTTTACTGCAACTCTGTTTTAAAGTCAAGGAATTATTTGACCTAGTTTAAAGAAACACATTAAAACGCACAAAAATTTAAGGAAACTGTACAAATACCTGTTTGACAGCAAACATCCTACATCTTCAAGCAGTTCCAGGAGTCTCACACCCACAAAGTAAATAAAGTCTCTCATACGAGACATCGTGTCCTCTTTTCCTCGTTGACCTACCACATTTTTTTTTATTTTACCTTATACAAAAAGAGTAAATAACATAAATGAGCCTCACTGTTCTCTAAAGCTCAGCATCAGCCATTAAAAAGCTCTTATCAGTCATAATAACAAATAAAGAGGATAATTATTGTTATTTCATAGATATTTATTTACACATTTTAACCACTAATTCATCAATACAGCATCTCCTCTGTAGTCCTCAGGAACTACTCAATAATGAGTCATCAACGCCCTGATCATTTCCTTCTTCAGGTGCCACTTGTGTATTTGGTAAAGTGTGACACACAAAGCACAACAAGAAAATACACAGTGACGAACATCAGAAGACAAAACTCAGTAGTCAGGACACAAATGTTGAATAAGTAATGGAATAAGCAGGACTTCTGTTGTGGTGTTGTGTTTTTCACCAGTTCCTCTTATTATTTACACCTTCTAACCACGACCTCTACTGCGCTGGATGCAGGGGTTCTTCCTGATGTTATATCTGCCCAACCTATCATCGTCTGATCAACTGATGCAGCTTTTTCAGTTGCCGACATGAATCTTTGCTGAGTGTCTTATATTCAGGGGAGATATAGAATAAGATTGTGGTGGTACGGTCAAACCTGTCGACCAGAACCTGCTCAAATGGCTGAGCTGTTATTATTATTATAAACACGTTAGGTATGGTTAAAGCTGCAGTTACCCTTATTTTTAATAGGTTGCTCCTGTTTCAACTATAAACAATATGAAATATCTACATTTATTGTTGTGAGTGTAAATAACAAAGCTGATAATAATGCATAAGGGCGGGTGTGCTGTGAAGGGCATGGAAAACAAAGTGGCTGGAAAATATCAGAATGGTGAGAAGAAAGAAGCGTGAAGAGAAAAAACTGAATGGAACATTTGGTCCTGTATTTGAAAAAATCAAAAATCATACAAAACAACGAGAAGAAGTGAAGAGATTCATCAAACAAACAATTTACCTTTAGAAGTAATGTTACAGTGGACCAGGAGGCATATAAGGAAACAGGTTCTCCTGAAATGAAACATGGTTTTTCGGTGAGGCGACCACCACATGCGTCCAGCCGTCATCTCCTCGTAACGGCCGCGGAGGCGCCGGAGCTTTTCCCCGTTCCCGTCCCGTTAGAGGAGGGGTACATCCTGGACAGACCAGAGATCCAGAGACACTCAGGGTCACACAATCACTGGGCGTCTTCGAGAAGAGCAAGTTGCTCTTCACCGGATGCTAAACCTCAGGGCAGGACAGGAAACGCCTGCTCTCACCTGATCTAAGATGTGATTGGTTCAGGTGTCGGATACAAAACAGAACATTCAGTTCAAACATTCCCTCCTTTATGTCCTTTGAAATAACGGAGATGGTCCAGATGGTCCAAAATGCGGCGGCCCGCCTCATTTTTAACCAGCCGAAGTTCACTCATGTCACACCTCTTCTCACCTCCCTTCACTGGCTCCCAGTAGCTGCTCGCATCGAGTTTAAATCCTTGATGC
>JAUMHJ010000187.1:0-10089 GCA_032361105.1 Microctenopoma lineatum
CTTAAAGCTAGCGAGGGTGTCTGCCTCCCGAACTGTAACTGGGAGCTGGTTCCACAGGAGAGGAGCTTGATAGCTGATCAAGCTATCAAGCTATCAAGCAACATGTGATTATATTACATAATCACATGTAATATAATACTAATAACACCGCCTAATGATGATGATAATATATATAAGGTACGGATAATGCTATATATATTGTGAGATGAGGGGTTAAAAAACCAGACAGTTAATGTAAAAAAGTATTTGTCTTTTGAGGGCACTATGTAAATTTATATATTTGGCACTTTTTTAATCTTCTTCTCTAAAATTGTTTATAACTAACATAAAATGAAGGTATGTAACATAAGTGTCTGAGGCATATAAATCATTCTGTTCCCTTTCTTCATAACACATTATCCTGCAGCTTATGAAAATATCAAGCTGGTGAATGCTCTTTAATTACATGTTTAGCAGATGTCATATGATTATCTCAGCAGACTGACTCACCTTCGTCTTTTGCCTTCCAGCTAGCAGCCAGCACAGCGTTTAGGTGTCCTGTGTAATCCCGCCTGATGTCCACAGACACCTGCAGCTCTTCTGGCCCACTGGGAGTGTATTTATGAGAAGTCAGCCAACTTCTGTCCATACAGTTACCTGCTCACACACAAACACACACAGTGACTTTTCTAAACATATTCCCTGTATTCCTTTCTTGTCATTTAATGGCAAAAGGTGTATAAGACTTCAGACAGTACAGTAAGAGGTTTCTTTTTGCAGACAATATCAAATTCTGTCATATAACAACACATGGTATCATGAGCACACACAGATAAATGGCCTTTGTTATGTGGGCACACCATTAATCTGTGCTGGTTTAGAAAAAAATTAATTCAATAAAAATAATCAACTCATTGTGAGTTTAATAAAAACAAAGGAGTGGTAGTATGCAGCATGCTGTCACAGTGCTATCACAGTTTAAAAGAGAAACATTTACTCACTTGTGCTGACAGTGCATCTCAAGCCCTGTAACACACACACACAGGGAAAGAGGAGAAAAGAAATTAGCATTTTTTACATTTAGTTTGACAACTTTTTACTAATTAACTGTTGTACAGAACAAAAAGTACACAAGGACATAACAAATCTCACTTTTTTATTAACTCTAAATTTGCCAAACTCACAAACATCCCTTTCCCATCCTACTGTACTTTTAACACGTTAGGCTGTAATAACACATTTTCATATTTTTTTCTAACCAATATGTAGTTGCAGTTTTCAAGGATCTGCTGTTCATTTAGGGTATAACACCCAGAAAACACTTTACAATTGGAAACTGTCTTAAATATTGTTTTATATATTAAATTGTATTTATTCTTGTTTTATATTTATTAGTAAAAATTATATCAAATGAAAAAACAAATTCTATCCTGTGTTGATAACAAATGTAGACATCCATTTGACTTTATATGGCACCAATAACCTGCAGTGGCATCCTTTACAGAAGAACGTATTTGTCTTATATATTTACATTATGTAAAATACTTATTGGACAATAAAACTAGATTTTCTCAAAATATCTATTTCTAGTTTTACAGTATCAACATTAATTTGGCTACTGAAAAGGCAAAAGGTACAACAGTCATTTCAATGAGGGATTTTCAACATTTAAACATGCTGCAGTCCTTAAACAAGTTTTACATACGTTTATCTAATAATAGTATTACATAAGTGAATATTAATGTTTATCTTGAAGATCTAGCTTGACCACCTGCGCACTGTTTAATAGGAGATGAGTTTATAATCCAGAGAGCAGAGAGATCTAAAAAACGTCATAATATGACAACTGCTCGTCAATATGTGCCCACACAGTTGATTGAGGAATGACATGTGTTTTGTTAGATTTTACTGTACAGACAGTATTTTATTGTGTCACAATAAACAAGTGTTAAGTTTAACTGTACAGTGTTTTTCAGTGTGAGGGGAAAAGAAGCGAGCCGAGCCAGGTGCTGCGTCACTTACCTGCTGAGAGCAGTTGTGAGGAGGCCGCGATAAAACTCTCACCGTGGAAGACAGCGACACACACAGTAACACCAGAAGTGCTCGGGAAAGAAGCATTTTAGCATAATAAAAATCTCCTGTCACACTATCGGTACCAGTCTACGACGTTTCTGTGTTCTACCAGCGAACGTGAGAAAAGTTTCGATCAAGGAGGGAATTTCATCACAAACTTCCTGCTTCGCCTGTTTACAGTAAGTCACCTCGTGCTGCATTCACATCGCATGGGAATACACGCTGCTCTTGGCAGTTCACTTCAGCTTTCTTTTCACTTATTTTGCACACACACACACACACACACGCAAACGCACATTATTTTCGGAGGGTTCTGGAGAATAAAGTTAAAATCTACTGGCTGTAGCTTGTGAGAAAATTACACAAATTTAACTATTTCCTCTCCCTTAGACCTGAAATGCACCATGAGTATTTATTCTGCTTCCTTCCTTGTGTGGAGTCTGAGTAACTGATATTTTACCAACATTTGCATATCTGCTTGCTCTTTATCTATACCAGGATCAAGGAAATGACATCACACAAGCTTCACTGACATTCAAAGAAAACCAAATACAAAAGATCAAGTGTCATAGACATATTTCTGTATTACTCATATTTATATAACCTCAATCAAGCAGAGGGGGAGTAAGATGTGTTGATCACATAAGTCAGGTCCAGTCCCACTCACGCGCACTGTAAAATATACACCACTAGATGGTAGAAGAAGACTCTGCTGCTGCAGGTCATTATCTGTGTCAGCTTTTGCTCTTTGACTGAGAAAAGTAAAAGTTTGCTTGTAAAGTATTTTTCTGTAACATTACTAACCACTACTAATAGCTTTCCAGCTGCAGTGTCTATGATGAACTCCTAAACAAGACTTCAGAAAATAAACCTATGTGAAAATACTGGCTGAGAAGCCTCAATAGTCTTCATCTCAGCATCACTACAGACAATCTAAGAATCATACAATCAGTAAGAAGTGTAATCCACACTGAAAGAAGTAAAGAAATGAGGATGAGGCTGAATATCTGAGATTGTATAAGCACCATAGACAATTTAAGAGGAACTCTGGAGTAGGAATAACTCCGGAGGAGATAACTAGCGACTTGGACACAGGTGAGCTGGTGGGTGAAGGCCGTGGCAGGGAAGACAAGCAGTCAGAAAATAATGAAATACCTTTAACCTAGGGGTAAATAAATTTGGGTTAATTATTTGAAACCTCAAAGTCCGGCGCGTACATGAAAAAGAATGAAAACACTAGGTACAACATACAGTGGTGTGAAAAACTATTTGCCCCCTTCCTGATTTCTTATTCTTTTGCATGTTTGTCACACGAAATGTTTCTGATCATCAAACACATTTAACTATTAGTCAAAGATAACTGTACTTTACTTTGCTTTTATCCAAAGCGACTTACAAGGAGCTAGCGCTGGGTGTCTGGCTCAGAGACACACCTGGTGGGGGATGGATTAGGAGTCAGACGGGGTTCGAACCCACAACCTTCTGCTTCCCAGTCTGTCGCTTAACCCATTGAGCTGCAGTTTTTAAATGATGTTTTTTATTATTTAGGGAGAAAAAAAATCCAAACCTACATGGCCCTGTGTAGGGTCACAGTAAAATTAATTCTTGGCAGCAGCTTGAATGCTCTTCATATTTGGTGCTAGCATTTTGCTGAGCCTTCCTCCAAACTCGATAGTGTATCATAAATCTTTCTTCTTCTAATATTTTCATGGTGATTTGCAGCCCCCATGCAGCTAAAAGGAAACTCATTAAACTCAGATAATTCAAGAATATAATCTGGGAACTCCTATAAGCAAAAGTAAGATACAGAAATTCTCAGTTCTAGGCACCTAGTATTTTGATGTGGCAGGATCAAAACGCAGCCCAGACTGCTAGCCCATCCCCGATTCCAGATGTGTCCTTGAGCAAGGCACTAGCTCCCCAGGCACATCTTGCGACTGCCCACTGCTACCTCCAAAGGGGATGGGCTAAATGCAGAAGTAACATGTTATGTAAATCAGAAATTATGTGATCAATGAGAATAAAGCTGATTATCCTTCCCTTAATAAATAAAAACCATCAAGTTGCATTGCAGGTGTGGTAGTGCTGTCAAAACTACGTTAACTGCGTTAACTTTGATTAATTATTGTGAAACTTACGACTAATTAGCATAGTAGAAGATGACGGACTGAGATAAGTCATTCGCACTGCATCGGTCTTACAATTTATCTTTGAGAGGAACAATTGTGTCTAGACTGCACACTATGTATGAGGACCAGAGGGCTCAGCGGTCGTCACTCTCACAGGTGACCACTGGACTTCGGTGAACATCGATAACTACTAAGGTTTCACAGCACATTTTATTGATAATGACTGGACTCTTCAATCGTTTGCACTAACAGTTAGTAAAACTAAAGAGTGACACTATGTCGAGGCATGTGCTGAACATTTTCGGACTGTTGCAAACGAATAGAAGATCAAGGACAAATTAACCACAGTGCTTATAACATGACTGCAGCCACCAGGCCACCTCCACCTGCCCTGCACGGCCCACATTGAAAGTGTTCTGGCCAAATGTCGCAAGATTGTTGGACATTTTATAGCGTAGTCCTGGAAATGCTCAGAAAATAAAGGAACAGTTTGTGTTTTAAATATTGACTTTTGTGCACCCTTTTGAAATTCAGCTGACATAAAGATGTTGTTTACATGTCTGTTATTGTTAGATTCTAAAAGAAATTATTCTTATCAAAGCGAAAATCAAATTTTAATGGCCTTTATTGTTCTGATATTCTACTTGCAAATAACCTTTAGGCCTGGGTTCAGTATTATTTGTTATCAGAAGATACTGGAAAGATGTCTTTAATGTGAGTCACTGTTGATGACCTTGAAGTTTTTTTGTAAGTTGTATTTCACAGGAGAGAAAGATTGAAGAAAACAAATAAAATTCAGTTTGAATTTAAGCATACATTCTTTGTATTTATTCTGCATGTATTTTATTATATTGATTAAATGTCTGTTACAAGCATATATATAAAATTAAAAATATTTAATTGCAGCCACGCTATTGATAAAGAAATTGCAATTAATCACAATTAATTACAGAAAACTTTGCAATTAATTAGTTAATTTTTTAGAATTTATATTATTAATATTAATCGACTGACAGCCCTAGTGGTATTGTATGCCGAATCACAGAAAAGCTAGTGTTTTTGGTGTCACCTTGTGTTTAAAGAGCAGTAATGCAGTTTGAAAACAAGCACAGAGGTCTGACAGGACCAGTGATGCTCTGATTATTCATTAGTGAAGAAGAACTGATCAGTGTCATGGGATGTGGACTGTGCAGCTGTACTGACCACCCATCATCTTCTTCTAAAATAGAAACCTCATCACTTTCTCGGCTCTGCAGTCCATCTATAGAAATGTTTAATATTTAAAATGTCTTCATCAGCATGGAGGAGGACTAATAACCCAATTCTGAGTTGTGCTTTTGTCACAGATACTTTGTAAAACTAGAGTTTTTTAGAACTGGTTATTCATGTCCGTCTACTTCATTTTTCAAATGCTCTTTATTCCTTTATCCTTTAGACTGTTATTCTCTTATTATTCTGTAGTTTGTTGGTTTTTTTAAGTTTAGACTATTGCACTTTGACAGGGTCTTTTCTGTTGGCCATTGTGAACAACAAGAATCATTACAACAAGTAAATATGACTATTGTGAATGTAAGAGTAGTAAGAATTGAGAGGCTGCATAAAGCAAAGTGGGGTCTTGTTTTTGGTTTGAACACTATTTGGACAACTAAGCTGAAAAACACACAAATACATACGAACTTGCTTTAGTGTTTTATTGGACTCCTCCATACTCTGTCCATGATTACAATTAGTGTAACAGCTTTAGTTTATCTTAGCAAACAAGGTTTACAAATAGGATATAAAAAAATATGTAAAATACACACTAATACTGTTAAAAAGTATTAGTAAAATATGTAATGTATTATGAAGGAAATAAGAAAGTATATAAATTATTAAACAATTTACTAAAGGATGTATTATATGAATAAATATGATTAAATTATGAGAAATGATATATATATATATGAGATCCCAGAATAAACTACATAATTAACAATATATCCTGTATGAAAAAGAATGATTGAGTACTGAAAATCTGACAATCACATAATCAACTCATTCTAATAAAAGTATTATATGAGGCAGTGAAGCTGTGTGAAGTGTGTGTGGAGTATCTTCTCCACACTGCAGCACTGATGTGTTGAGATTGCACAACATTGAGTGGCAACAGAAAATAATAAAATAAAGCTAGTAAGGGATAAGCAGTGTTCTAACAGAGAGTACACACTAAGTGAGCTACATGTGCATGAGGGCAGTGCAACAATTAATAGTGTCATTATTAATAAATGTGAGCTAAAAAGGACAGAGATCAACCATTATTGTTTATTATGTCATAGTTATGTGCATATATCTTGAGTCATAAAAAAAGACACCTGTAATGGCCACTGTTCAATAAACAAAAAAATACATAATAAAACTATATAAATCAATGAACCAACAAATTATAAAAACAATAAACGACTTAAACTGAACTCATTATAACATCTTATATCCCCCTTCTTATTTTTAGAAACATATTACAAAGTTACCAGGACTTTGGAAATATAATTCTACAGTAATCTACTGTGCACTAAAATCACATAAAAATAGTTTAATGTGAGAGGGTAAGAGACATACATTACAGTAACAATGTTGATGTTACAACACTGCTCAGTGTTTTAGCTGAGTTTCAATGTGCAGAAGCTAAAAGCTAAACACAAACTTCATATTCACATCAAAAAGCACAGAATAAAAAATAAGCTAATAAAACCACATTTGGCAAAACTGAAACCATAAGTCAGTCTGAGGTTAAGCTGTCAGACACATCATGTCACACAGGTTAAAATGAATTCCATTCATTAGAGGATGACACAGTGAAATGTAGATGTCTCCTCACTGCTGGACACACAGGGAAAAGAATCGTGATTATACTCAGAAACAAATAACATTGTACAAAATCTGTGTCTGGGTATGAGCAAAACTGAGATGAAATTCTTTCATTCCAGTCAGTAACATATGTAGTGGTCAAATAATCAGAATATATTAATATCATATTTGAATAAGCTTACTTTGATACCAGCAACATCCTCCAAAAGTTTCATGGTTAACTTAATGTTACTTAAACCATTAACCACAAATGACAGATTAAATAGAGGCTTGTAATTCAATTCAACTCAATTCAACTTTATGTATATAGTGCCAAATCAAAACAGAAGTCACCTCAAGACACTTTACATTGTCAGATTTAAGAGCTTACACAGAATATATAAAAATATACAGAATATTTGTAGAAAACCTTCAGTTTTACTTAAGGAAGCACTAAGCAACAGTGGAGAGGAAAACTGCCTTTAATGGAAGAAACATACAGCAGAACCAGGATCATGTGGGGGGTCATCTGCCTCGACCAGCAGGCGGCAGAGACACACTCCCCGAATTTCTTGTTAAAAAAATATCAAATACTTGCTTAATTATCAAATTATATTTTCTCTTTTCTCAACATTCACTCTATCAATATGGAAATATTTTTCATTTATAATGTTCATGCGTTGAACAGAGATTTAACATGAACACAGAGAAATGATTGAGTGGGACAAAGTGAAAACAGAGTTCTAAAGAGAAATAAAACTAATAAAATCCTCCCACCTCGGCACTGGAGTGTCAGACTGCTTTATCCTCTTGGGGGCGCTGGTCTCCCACTCAACTGATTTCAGAGCCTGCACACTGCTCTCACTGCTCCCCTGGACAGAGTGTAACAAACACTTTACACTTTGATGGGAAGTAAACTGGAAGCTTGCTCCTGTTGTTTTACAAGTAATAAAACACTGGTGTTTAAACCATAAAAATATTAACTAAATGTTAAAATTCTCAAATAACAAATGTGGTTAAATCAATGCTCTGTCAACACAAATAACATAAGAATATATATTAGTGTTGTATCTGTTTATACTTTTGATAATTGATATTTGCAGGCACTAAACTTTGTATTTAGATAAACTGAAATTATCATAGTTACATTTTAGGAATTTGACAATATTGCATATCAATCAAATGAAATACTAGCTATATCAATAACAAGAACTGTGCGTACTGTTATGTGTGCAAGTGTAAAACTCACCATGTTTCTCTTCCCGCTAGGGTTGCTGCTGCTGCTCCTCTGTGTGTTGTAGTTGTCAGCAGCTGAGCGGAGATATCTGCAGCACAGCTCATCTCTTTGACGGATCTCAGTCTGTGTAGACTGCAGCTTCCTGTAAACACAATATACAGTTAGTCAGCAATTGATAATGTTAATCTGGATCATGTTTTACAGCTTATAAAAAAATGGATGCCCATAGAGAAGAGGAGCAACAGTAAATAGACTGTGTAATGGTGGCACATATAAAAATATCGTAAAATATAGTACTTATAGTATAAGTATTTCTGAATTTTTGAATGTGTCTGGTTAAATAATTGGCTGATTTATCTCATGAGAAGGTGGAGAGGGTCAGAGCTCTGCAGATGAAAAAGCTAAGTAAGAATTAAACTGTCTTTACCCTTCACAACATCCCTGGTGGTCAGGTTGTGGCCTAACTAACCATTCACTCTGTGTCACCACACATTGATCTGCGCTCTAATTAAGTCCCCTGGCTACAAGATGTGTGTGTAGGTAATAATACAGTATTTTTTAAGCAAAGAACACTGAACAGAAACACAGCGCAAGTGTGTGTAAAGTGAAACGGTACCCACCAAACTGATATGATTAAACCACAAAAAACAAAAATGTTTGATAATCAAGCATCATCCGATTGCTTCAGAGATGTCAGTCTAGGTTGGGTAGTCTTTGTTAAATCAATAATTCATCTGTGGGTAGACCCACAGCCCAGTCCTGCACTCCTCCCTACTGGTGTGACTGACCCTGGGTCCTCTCAGCCAGTCTTCTACCCAGTCCTGTCCCACTACTAATTACACTCCCATGAGATGAGAGCCATCAGCCTGCAGCCACAGCCCCCATCTGCTGGGCGGTCTGAGCTCTTTGACAGCCTCCTCTCTCCTCTTTGACAAAGTGATAAACTAACAAGCTTAGCATAGGACGCCAGGGTCCAGGCCCTCAGCATAGCCTGCCCCTCCGAAGCTGAGCTGACTCTGAACTACCTCCCGGGAGCTTTGAGCAGAGTAGCTGAGGTCTGCTTGATTAATGCTGAGCTGCTGTCTGAGGAACAGACAGGCCTGAGGTACAGTATCAGCCGCTGTGAAAGTTTTACTAGAAGCCGTTCTATACCTCTGTTCACAGACATGACCTCTCATACCTTTTATTGCAGAAAAAAGACATATCCACTATCCATACACATACATCATGTATCATAGCAACACAACAACAAAATTATAATTTAAAAGAATTATACTAATATCAGTCAACGCTGCTGAAAAAAACAGCAGTGACTTTATAACTAAGTGTGTGTATCATTCACGTCTCATTCTACGAGTTGCCCAATATAGACAGCACATAACCTGCCCCACCAGAGAGAACAACATGCTAGATCACTGTTACACCGTGATAAAGGACACAAAAAGCATTTCACAGCTCTGGAACACTCAGATCACTGCATGATCCATCTGATCCCAACCTACAGGCAAAAACATAAATGTTCAAAACCTGTGGTTAGATCTGTTAAAAGATGTAGCTCGTCCATATTAGATCAGATAAACATTTCCTTATTAACAGGCTATGTACCACAGGCCTTTAAGGTAGCTTTTGTCAACCTATATTCAAATAACCTGCACTTGATCCAGGGGTTTTAGCAAATTATAGACCAATATCCAATCTGCCCTTTTTTGCTAAAATCACTGAAAAAGTTGTGGCAAAGCAATTATGTGACCACTTGCGCCAAAACAATTTGTATGAAGATTTTCAGTCAGGATTTAGAGTAAACCATAGTACAGAAACAGCACTGGTTAAAGTCACTAATGATCTTCT
>JAUMHJ010000188.1:0-10019 GCA_032361105.1 Microctenopoma lineatum
CTCGCCGCCGCCCGAGCCCGCGGCCGGACCGGCGGCCGACCGTCTCGCCTCTCCGCGGACCAGGTGCGCACCGCGCGCCGGCTCTACGAGCAGCAGGACATGACCGTCGCGCAGATCGGTGACGTGCTCGGCGTCAGCCGCACCACCATCTACCGTGCACTCGCGAAGCACGCTGAGCCCGTCGTGGCGCGACGAACCAAGCCTTCCCCAACGATGTAGCTAGCCATGGACGCAAGCGAGCGGTGGGGCATCCTTCGACTGCACGTCGAAGACGCCATCCCGCTCGCCACCCTCGCCCGCACCACGGGCGTCGCCGAACGCACCCTGCAACGCTGGCTCGCCCGCTACCGAAACGGCGGATACCCGGCTCTCGCCGACGGCACCCGCACCGATCACGGCGCCCGACGGACGGCACCGGAACTGGTGCGCCTGATCGAGGGGCTCGCGCTCACCAAGCCACGACCATCGATCGCCACGATTCACCGCCAGGTCGACAACCACTGCACCAAACGAGGTCTCTCAGCGCCGTCGTACTCCGTTGTGCGGTTGATCGTGAACGGGCTTGATCCCGGGATGGTGACGCTCGCGCTCCCCTCTGGTTTGACACCCCTCGAATTCCCCGCGGATGCCGCATGCGAGACCGAAGGCGGCGGCCGCCTGATGCTGAGGCCGGGACCGCTCCGATCCCGCAACGACATTCGTGCACGTCACCCGTTGTGGGGGCGACTCGCAGTCGCGTGCGAGTCGTCCACATGAAATCCTGAGGAACCGTTCTACAACTCGTGCAGGGGGAATTGTCGTGGGAGGTTTGGCTTGAGTGCGCGCCTCGATGGGGGTTCGACGAGCCAGAGCGCTGCTCGCCTCTTGATCATCGTTGAGCGGCTCGGGAAGGTTGTACAGGGCCATGTCGCCGTGCCCGACACCGTCCGATGGCTTCCCTCGTTGACGAAGCTCGAGAAGCTCGACTTCTGGGTGCGCAACCCGGACTACCTCGCAGACGAGTTGCTTTCTGAATACGAAGCAGGGGATCGCAGTTTCGATGAGGTCGCTCCGGAACTGAACCGTATGCTCGCCGGCACCGCGCCAGAGTTCCACTCCTACCCCATGTCCCGTTACCTGTATGGAGCGTACGAGGTGGTCGACAACCCGTTGGCGATTTTGAAATCCTACGGTCATCTCGCTCATCGTCGAGTCGATCCGACGAACTTGAAGTCGCGGCGAGATTACTTCCTGCTCCCGGCCGGATTGGCGGCCGTGACCGCGCTCCGAGCCGCGGTCCCAAGCGTGTCCTGGTACGACGCGCAATGTGACGCAATCGGGCTGCTCACGGGTGTGCAAACTGGGGCAGACGCGAGGCGGCGGCAATACCAGCAACCGGAGTACAAAGCCACGACACTCGGTGCTGCGATCCCATCGATCGTAGAACGGGTCCGCCGTCGTGCAACAGATCTCGGCTTCGACATTGGAGAGACCGTATGACCTCGGAAGATGACTGGGTAGCCGAGATCGCTGCGAAGACAGCGGTCGACGACGATGCTGTGCGCCACACGCTGTCCCGGTACGGAATCTCCGGACGGCGCCCGACGGTCTCGAGGCGGCAACTCCGGCTGGAAGGAGTGCACTTCGCCGGCGTGAAGGACATCGCCGTGTCCAAGGAGACGCTGGATCGGGCGCTCGTGCCGTTCACGTTCACGCACCGCTTTGATCAGCTACTGACCGCGTTCGCGACTGCGAGCAGGAACGACGCAGGGAAGACGTCCGTCGTGAACGTCACGGAATGGGGGCTCAGAGGCAACAGCGGCGGTCTGCAGGCGGACGTTCGCGGGTGGATTCGTCAGGCGGTGGTCGGCTTCCGGATCGCCGACGAACGGCTTCTAGTTGCTTGGAACGTCAGGGGCGGTGCACCGTCCGGAGCGGTCGTACGAATCACGGACGACGATGGTTTCGACTGGGGCACAGCCGACGAGCGTGCCCTGCCGGTCGTAGCCGGCGATGACACCTTCGTTGCGGCGGACGTGGCGGAGCTTCTTGCTCATGGAGCGGAGCTGCTCAGCCAGTTTGATGGCGCTGACGAGTTCCAGGCGGTCATGAGCGAGATCATGGGCCCACGCGTTGGATTTGACGAGCGGACGATCTGGCAGCGCTTCCCGAAGGGCCGAGACGAGGATGACGGTGGCCTTGCGTCGCAAGGGTGGCCGCTGTGGTCGCAGGCGCTGGTGATCTCCGACGCAGAGAAAGCCGTCGTGCTGGGCGAGACGGCAGTTGCAGCGACGGCTGTGCTGTCGATGTACCTCGGCACCGGTTGGGGTGCGTCAGCTTCGGCTGCGGTAGCGCAGATGCGCGTCGTGCGCGGGCAACTTGCGCCCTTCAACCGACGTAGTACCCGTCAGGCGGAGTCATCCTCTGGCAGCACCGCTGAACTGGAACAGCTGTTGAAGGTGCTGACCGATCGTTTAGCTGCACTACCAGAAGCGGACTCGTTCGAGCAGATCCAACGGGAGCTTGATCGGACCCGTGCACTCGGTGCGACGCTTGCCGCGGCGGAGCAGAACGTAGCGGAGGCGGCCGCTTCGCGGGACGAGTACGAGACGCAACTTGTCGCAGCTGGCGCTGAACTTGCCGCACTCCGTGAAGCGGCGCAGACAAGCCGATTCTGGAACTCCCTCACCCCAACCTGCTGCCCTCGGTGCGATGCGAAGGTCGGTCAGCAGCAGCTGCTCCGCGAAGCGGAGGGTCACTGCTCCCTCTGCAACTCCGAACTCGACGACGAAGGGTCGTCTGCCTACGATGCTGGAATCGGGGCGGGCGTTGATGACGAGGACGAGGAGCCGGACAGCCTCACCGCGACGTCGGACCGGGTTCGCACCCTCGAGTTGGAAATGGCAACCGCGCAAGTTGCGCTCACCTTGGCTGAAGAACGCCGCGATGCAGCGCAACAGGACTACTCGGCCGCCGCGCAGGCGCTAACGATACCCACGGAGACGGCACGGCGCCGCCGGGACCTTGAACTGGAGATCGCCACCCTCCGCGGGCAGCTATCGGAGCGGCAAGCGGACGCAGTTGAGGACGAGCAAGTTACCGCGCTCCGCACCGACTTCGCCGTCCTTGAGGCCGCTCAGAAGGTCATCAACGAGTGGAAGCTCGATGACCAGCGGGAACTGCTCGTGCAGGTTAGTACGCAGGTGACCGACATCGCGCGTCGTCTCGGCGTGCTGCAGCTGGAGTCGGCGGAGCTGCGGTCGAACGCGACCCTCGTCATCCGCAAGGGTGGTGAACGAACGACGTTCAGTGCGGTCAACGCCGGCGAGCAGCTCCGGTTCAAAATCGCCGTCGTCATCGCGCTGATGCGTATTGGCGGACGGGCTGGGGTGAGCCGTCATCCTGGAGTGCTTTTCATCGACTCGTTCGCCAGGGAGGAGATGAGCGCGGACAACGCCGTCTCGGTGCTGCAAGCGCTGCAGAGCGTCGCCGAGGAGTTCGACATTCAAATTGTCACGTCGTCGGCGAATGGGTTGCTACTGCAGACGGTGCTCCCGGCGGGAGCGGTCAGGATGGCGACCGCTGCAGACGACGCCATGTGGTGATCGCCGCATCTGAAGCAATCCGGGAGGTTCACATGGGCGCTGTCACTGTGTTGTTAGGAAACTCCGCCGCGCTCACCGTTGCGGAGCTGGGCGGGGTCGCCGCGATCGTCGGCGACCAGGATCTCCTCAACGATGACCGTGCTCGCCTCGTCGTCGGCGCCATCTGCGATGAATGGGACTCACTTGCTGACGACGTACGCGGTGATGCGTCAACGTTCATCGTCAGCGCGGCGACCACAACAGACCCGTTCCTGATGAACGATGCCATCGACATCGCCCTGAGTTCGCTTGCCGTTCTCCCTGCGGTGTCATCCACGTTGGAGGCCCGTTTCAGGGCGGTCGTGAACGAACCCGGTATCCGAGCCGAAATCGCCCTGGAGGGATGGGTTCGACTCTGTATCGGAGGATGGGGCCGCCCGTTGGCCGTCCGTGCAGCCCTCGACACTCATGTCAGCAATCTGCTGCGAGCCGGCGGCGAACCATCGCCGTATCTGATCCGCGCGTTGGGTGCCGCCTTGGACGTCTGGGACGACGTCGACCTCGAGTCGTCGATGCGACGTCTCGCCGATACCGGCGAGGCCCCCGACGCTGCGGTTGAGTTGGCGTTCCGCAGTGTTCGCAACGCAGTCGAGGCGGCCGAACCTGAGACAGCCACGAGCGCGTTGCAGACCGCCATCGAGTGGTTCGATGCCGCACTCGCGGATGAAGAACGCCCCGATGCGCGTGCCTTTCGGCATGCAAGCATGCTCGTGCAAGAGTTCTCCCGAGGCCGAACGATCAATACATCGGATGCTTCATCTCTGCGCTCGGCGGTGGGCGAATACCTGACCGGGTTCGTCGGCACAGTTCCGACATGGCGCCAGCCGCGCGCGGACACCGCCCTCAGATGGCTCTCCCTGATCGAAGAGCTCGAAGGGCTGCGCGACCTCGACGACGTCTGGCTCAATGCCGGTGCCGTCATCTCGTCCGTAGGACGCGTGATGCAGGCGAGCCGCACGATGCGGATCGTTGCACGCGCAGACTCACACGCCTCTGCGACCGGGAATCGCGGACTGGTCGAGTTGGTGCGGCCTCGCCTGGTCGCAGGTTTCTCAGCAGCTGCAGATATCTCCCGGCAGCTCGACCGATGGATTCAAGACGCAACTGATGCCGCCCTCATCGAGGAGATCGCTGCGCTCCGCGAAGAGCTACGAGGCGGCGGCGACCCAAAAGCGTCACGCGGGCTTGACCGCCCGCGAGTCGGCTCGACGGCACCCATCTCCGCTCACGTCCGGGACGTCCTCAACCTCGACGAGCCAACCTTCGCTCGCATGCAAGCCGCCGCCGCCGAACACGCGGACCTCATCGACGTGTTCGACATGATCGCAGCACGAAATGCTGGCCTCACCGACACGGAGGAACAGCAAGTGCAGAAACTGCTGGATGCCATCGAGGCGATCATCGAGCAACTGGAACCGTTTCGCCTCGCGCTGTACACCGTCTGCGCGGCCCTGGTTCGCTTCGCGTCGACCCACATCAATGTGAGCCAGTCCGGTGAAACCCGTCCGCAGTGGCTCGGCGAGAAGGGCAAAGCGCAACCGGAAGCGAGCTTCTCGAACGCGCTTCGAGACTGGTTCCGCGCCGGAAAGATCAATGCGTTGCGGGAGGTCCCAGACACTGCCGGGGGCCGCTCGGACGTCCTTCTCATGGTCGACGGACACCAATTCGTCATCGAGTCCAAACGCGTGAAGCAGCCGCGAACGTTCAACCAGCTCACCCAAAAGTACGGCACGCAGGCCGTGCAGTATCAGGCGACTCATGCGCCGGTCGCGTTCCTCGCCGTCGTCGACTACGGTCACAGAACGATTCGCACTGATCTGGCTGGCAGCTTCGATGTCCGACCATGGACTCTGCCGCATGCTGCCCGGACTTACGCGCTTGTCACTCTGCAAGTGCTTGGCAACGTCGCTACCCCTAGCGAGTCCAGCCGATGACGCCCTCATGAGGCCGAAGGTCGGGAACCCGACGAGAACTGGATGCCGAGACGCTGAGCAGCGCCGTAGAGATCGCTGGCGCTGCCAACCCGCCCGGAGATGCATCGTCTTACGGGACGATCGCCACCTCCGCGCGAATGGACGCGACGTAGCCTCATCAGATGAATGACCAGCGGCCCAGCGGCGGTTCCGAGCCGTTCGCTGAGCGTGAGAAAGCGATTCCGAGACCCTGCGATGTCGGCCGCACGTCGAGCGCGCGAGGTTGATCGAATGAAGCTCCTCGTCGGCCCCTCGCCTCTGGCAAAACGACCATCTCTGGTCACCTGCGTTCGGCGACGGCGGCTGCGGTCGTGGACCTCGACGATGCATTGGTCCGGCTGAACGGAGGTGCCTCCGCGACGTCGAGACACGGACGACGTTTGTCGCACCGCGAGCGCTCGCCGCTGCCGCGGCCCTGCCCGACGTGGTGCTGCTCCACGCCACGTTCGACCCGGACGGCGTGCGTGCCCTGCGCGACACCGGATCTACGACCGTTCTGCTCGAGGTGTCGCGTGGTGAACTGCAGCGTCGGCACCGCCGACGTCTGGACGAGGAAGTATGGAGCAACGAGGACTGGGCCGACGGCAACCTCGCACAGATCGCCGAGTTGCGCCGCCTGTCCCTGTTCGACCAGGTCGTCGACGCGGAACGCCCTCCCATCGCCGTTCGCAATACAGACGCCGCCGCGCTTCTACGCTCTCTGCGTCCACGAGGAGTGGCACGAACCCTACGGTGCATCGCCAGCCCTGAGCCGCTGACTGATCGCTCAAGGATCGGAGGGCCGGAGCATGAGTGTCAACGAACAGTTGACTACTGGGTTGCTTTGTCTTTCGAAGGCCAGATCGCCTCGCTGAGCGGATCGAGCGCGGCCGCCGCTCGCTGAGACGACGCTCGGAGCAGATCGACGTGACGTGGTTGATCGCCGAAAAACCGACAGAGGTCCGCCGTCGTCTCATGGAGGGTTGCAACAAGTTGTCCGACCATGTCTGCCACGACGCGGCGGGGTGCCCGGAGACCGACGATCAAGCCGGTCTCGTTCGTCGCAACGAACGTGTTGATGCCGATCCGTTGGCCATGCGCGATCGATGACAGCGCTGAGTATCGCAATCTACCGTCGTCCTCGCCGGTCGCAGCGTCGAGGAGGCCGGCGACCAGGTCGCTGAGATCGATCTTGCTCGGCGCTGGTAACCCAAGTCTCGTGAGCTCCGCCAAGTAGAACCGTCGCTGCTCGGCGGCATCGACAGGTTCGCCGTTGCGGTTCCAGATTGGTTCCTCGAGCAACTCCGAGTAGCGCAGGTCAGAACGTAGAAAAGACAGCACTGTGTGAAGAAACTGTTTCGACTCCGGGCGCTGGAGAAGATGCCACGTACGAGCGAGTGACTCTAGGGCGCCGCGAGCCACGGTCGCCAGTGCGGTTGAACGCACAGTCGGGGTTCGAAGCAACGCCACGAACCCTCGCACATGATCGAATGCGGACATGTTTGCGTACTGCATGAGCAGGAACCCATCGATGGCGAGTTGTGGTTCAGCGCCCTGCCAAAGCTCGCTCGCTACGGAGCCGGCCGGCGGCTGACGATCCGCAGTCTCGTTGGTGATCGTCTCCGAGGCCCGCACAAGTAGGAGTAATGCCTGGCTGATGGCTTGAATGTCCGCCGCGGTCGGGACGTCAACCCGCAGACCGGCCTGAAGTTGCACGGGTGGTGACGCCGGTCCAGCTGAGTGGCTTCGGTCCATGGAGACAGCCTGACACCTCACACCGTCATTGCGGCGCCCGGTCGAACCGCCTGTCGAGCTCAGCGCGCCCTTCCGTGTAGACGCGGGCACTTGCGAGGCCGTTAGGACTTGGACGTCCGCCCGAACAGCGGCACAACAGTCGAGCGGTCCCGGCTGAGCTCGCTCACGGCGGCGTCGCTGAGCGCCAGATGGTGCATCGCCTTGTCTCGTTCTCTCTCGGCCAGCTTCCTCTTTTCTCGCTCCTTCTCCAACCTCCGCTTTGCGTCGTCACGCTGGCGCGTCATTTCGGCGAGTTCGCCCGACTTGGGCGGCTCCCACGACGCACGAAGCAGACGCACTAGCTCGATGACCGGCTTGTGGTGCGCGTAGAGGTTTTGGCGAGTGGTGCCTGCGATCTCAGCGACTCGTTCGACGCTTGGGCGCTGCCCGCTCAACATCATGGCGAACGCGGCAGCCGCTGCGCGGAGACTCGTTGGATGGTCGAGGAGGGCCTCGGCGTCGAAGTTGGGCAGTGGGGTACTCACGCGGTGACCAATCCGGGTAGAGCCTCGCGAATCTCTGCTGCTTGCGCGCGCATCTTCTCTCGTCCCAAGCCAGGGAGCTTCCGGTCTCGAGCGCCCTTGATGAGACGGTCATGACTGACTTGGAACCCTGGGATACCAAAGGTGGTGGTTGTGTGGTTCAGGCACTCCAACGGGTCACACTGCTCGACGTTCGGCGCACCGATGCCCCCGCAGCGGGCCTGGTCTTCGTCGAAGTCACAGAAGCCAAAGATGGTCATGAACATGGACTCTGCATGCGGCCGGAAGAGCTCCCGCAGCCGTCGGGAATCTTCCTCGATGCGCGGGTCCGCGAGAGTCTCCGCGCGCACCGATGCGAAGACATCTATCTTCCGGCGTGCGTCTTTGCCCGCGGGTAGTGACGGTACTTGGTGAGCCTCGATTGCCCGTTCCCAGACTGCGTATTCGTTTCGAAGGGCGTCAATGACGACCTCGGTCTGTAGACCTCGGACTTCGGCGTAGAGTTCTCGTTGGCCAGTGGCGACGGCATCTGGGTCGACACGGAAGTAGCCGGCAGCTGTCTTGGCGTCCATCCACTTGAACTGGTCCATCGCAGAGATCGCGCCGTTCGCACGGCCCGAGATGACGACCGCTAGGTTCCGTCGCAGGGCGCGGTCGTTGGGCTCGACCTCGCCCCGTGTCGGACCCACGCCTGCTCGACTGAGGCGGTCGATGTGTGCTCCGATACGGTCGACCACTCGATCGAATCGCATGGCACTGGGCCCGTTCTGGCGGCGAAGATGCGCGAGGAGCCGCCGGTCGAACAACGGACTCTGTTCGGTGCGCAGGTCCACAGCATCGTCGGGGAGGTTCGTCTGCTCCAGCATGAACTCCATGACGCCCACCGCCTCGGCGACGATCGGTGGGATCAGCCAGTTCTCCCGTCGCGGCTGTTCACGCTTCTTGATGAGAAAGCTCTGCAGAAGAGCGCGCCGAGTACCACGCAGGGTGATTTCTTCGAGCGCATGACCGCGTGGAATCACCTCGAATTCGGAGGTCCGCATCCCACTCATCGCAACCGTGATGAACGCACATGCTGCGGCGACGTCCCCAATCGCGCGCTGGCGGTCAAGCTTCAGATTGTCAGTAGCGATGAAGTCCATGGGCCCGGAAGATGTCGAAAGGGTCGCTACCTCACGAGGAGGGACGATGCGGGTCCGAGCGTTGCGCCACCTCCCCTTCGAATCAGCTAACTCTTCTGGCGGGTCATCGAGCGTCGCTACACGAAAGATCTCCCGCCCCGAACGGACGAGGGCTGAGCATGCCGATATCCATGGCGCGAGGTCCTCGATTAGGAACAAATCGGTCGTGTTTAGGCCGTCGTTGTCCGGCAACCCTCCGCCGACCGCGAGGCCTGACATGCCTTCCCACGGCTCGATCGACAGCTTGTCGACCTCGGGCGAGATCGCCGTCCGGTACGTGGCAAAGAGCTTGAGGGCTCCTGCTCTGCGATAGTCCGGTTTGTGGTCCCGTCGGAATGTGTTGAACGCTTCCTCGTCAACTGACGACAGCCCCAAGCCCGCGCTCAGGCTCGTGACTGTGATCAGGTCGACGATGAGGTTCGGGAGCGCGCGGTGCAGCGTACTGAGATTTTTGCGCCGCAGCCCAAGAAAGGACGGATCGACGTCGGTTCCGAGCGCGGGTCGCGACGCGATCACGACAAACTCCTTGACGGCGTCTCGTAGCCACGTCGGCACGTCAGTAAAGTCGAAGCTGCTTTTGCTGTTCGGACTAGCCGAATCCGGATGCCGCCGTAGGTCCCAGCGATTGTCCTCGTACCTGCCAGGGATCTGCTCGTAGCCGAAGAGATCGGACAGCGTCTTCCCTCGGAATCGGCTCCTACTCGGGGGAGAGAGTGTCAGCGGTAGGCTCATCGGCCGTAAGCCTCCTCAAGGGCTCGAAGACGTTCTTGCGCGATTTCGAGGTCGCGAATGGCATCATCAATTGCGTCCTGCGAGAAGACCTCGAGCATTTGGTCAACCCGTGCGGCGACTCCCGCCCAGGTCGAGATGAAGACCTCGGCGACTTGTTCCTCGCGGTCCCGGTCGATCCGATCAGCGAGCGCAAGGATGATTGGCAAGGGGATTGTGGTGAAGACGGCGGTCGGGCAAAGCAGGCACGCGAAAGGG
>JAUMHJ010009466.1:0-39281 GCA_032361105.1 Microctenopoma lineatum
TGATTACCTGGATCAGGTGTGTTCAGCCAATCAGAAGCTGTAAGTGCAGGGATGGTTGGAAAACAAGCAGGGCTGCGCCTCCCTAGGACTGAACTTGCCTACCCCTGGGCCTAGTGCATATAAAAGAATGTGGTTGTTGAGACCATGACTAATATAAGATGAGTAATGATCAGTGAGTTCATGCCAGCTGACTGATGAGTCATCATGAGGTGATTGATGAGAGATTGCCCCTTTCTGAGTCATGTTTGCGCCATTTGTAAAAATCACGACTGATAAAGATACAGTATATAATTTTTCAAACATTTTATAATGTGCTCCAAAATGTATGTTAATGTGTAAAAAATTTATTTTTTCTTCCTTTCCATGTTTTATAGCATGGCTAGCTATTGTAACTAATAGTAATTTAAAGTTATATAAAGTTTTCTATTATCATCAGTGAAAAGAACAAAATCTACCTGTGAATCTCAGTGTTGCAGTATTAAATCAAGCTTGTTTCTGAGATCTGCCTTGCGTCTATATACTTTTAAACTATAGATGAGGGCACATTCAGCAGGTTAGAAATCTGTAAAATCAATAAAATGTCATTTTCCACCAGCGACAACACCACACAGGCCAATGCTGATTCTAAGGACTTCTGGGTGAACATGCCAAACCTGATATCCCATCTAAAGAAGGTGGCAGAGCAGAAGCCACAGGCAACATACTACAACGTGGACATGCTCAAATATCAGGTCAGCTCGGATGCCATAACTTACAAGTTAAGCTACACTACTGTGTATAGTAGCTTCAACAAGATAAACATTAAAAGACCTACTGTATGGTGTTGGTGCAGCAGCTTTACATTCCGGTAACATCTTCTGTCTGTGCAGGTATCAGCCCAGGGCCTCCAGTCCACTCCTCTTAACCTGGCTGTGAGTTGGAGGTGTGAGCCCACCAGCACTGACCTTAGGATAGACTATAAATACAATGGGGAGGCCATGTCGACGCCAGCGGCCCTCAACAACGTCCAGTTCCTCGTCCCTGTGGATGGAGGGGTTTCAAAACTACAGGCTGTCTTACCTCCTGCTGCGTGGTACGCTCTCTAGACTTATTATTTGACATGTAGGTAAAGATGGTGTGTAAAGATGTATCGACTGAATTTAGCACTGAATTTAGCTTGTTTACAAGCAGGGTACAACCATGATCAAAGTAGCCTCCAAATTTGACCCATAATATATATCTAAATTGAAAATATGTAAATTTTCACTTATGACACATAGGTTTGGCCTCCTTCAGTGACTTTATGTCCTCTTTTAATCCTGCCAGGAATGCAGAGCAGCAAAAAATTCTTTGGAAGATTCCTGACATCTCACAGAAATCTGAAAACGGAGGTGCGTTACTACACTGAGTGTGATGACTGTGATTATTGGGAACCCACTTTGCTTGAGTGATGAGTCACTTCTACTTTTCGTTTCACATTTATAAAATCAGACGTACTCCATTAGACCTGTGTGATTACCCTTTTATATATCAACAAACCTTAACCTCACCTAAAGATTTTTACTTGTATTTACTGCCACTGTTTCAGGAATTTTTTATGTAAATATTCTCACCGGATACAATGTGTACAAATGCAGAAAAGGGACAAGAATATAATGAATATCAGTTTGTACAGTGTTTATGTCTTACTTGAGTTTCTCTTGTGTCAAACACTTTAAATGCTGAAAGATAATGTTGGGATGTTAGCTCTCTCTGAATAAACTAGTGCCACCTCGTGTCTGGAAAGGATGCTGCACTTTACAGAAACCCCTTATTTTCTGAACATTATAGTACCATATATACTTCTTTAATATGTACAGTAAAATATTAAATGAGAATCACAGAGAGTTAATTTGTGTTTTTTAGATTTGACACTTTTCATATAAGACTTTATCTAACATAACATAATTGGGCTCAAACGTGATAGGTTTAACTCTGGCTGTATTATAATCTCTGTATTGTGTATCACTATATTATAACATTTTGATATTTTCAGATAGGTCTCATTCAGAGTTTCCCTGAAATCTGTATTTAGCAACCATATTGACATTGAACTGTTTGTGATACTAAAGCCTGCTCATGAAGAGAAAACGCCTGCAGTCGTCTAGAGCTCCTCTCTGTAGTTATTATTTTAGCATCAAACGTAGTTACCAGAGCTGTTTACATTTTTTGAAGAACACGAGATCTTTTGATACAGCCATGAGACATTTTTCTAAATACAAATTCTTCCCCCAGGTGTGGGATCATTGTTGGCACGCTTCCAGCTAACAGAAGGTCCAAGTAAACCAGCTCCACTGACGGTGCAGTTCACCAGTGAGGGCAGCGCCCTGTCCGGCTGTGACATTGAACTGGCTGGGCCAGGATACCGCTTCTCTCTCGTCAAGAAGAGGTTTGCCGCAGGTCAGTTTAGCAATTTAAATTATGACAGTGTTTCCAAACCCAAAAGAGCAATATGCCTACTGCTTACTGCTGTGAACTCTCAACTCTTCCTTTAGTTCCAGTTGTTCTAAATCAGAGTTGGTGTTTTGACAATCTTTGATTTTCTTTCTGAAACACTTTACAAACTTTAAAAACAGTACAAGTCTGTTTGTCAATATTTAAAAACCTCTTCAATAGGTCTAAAAAACTGAAATGAACTGAAGTATAAGCTAAAACTCTCATTGGTGTCTTTCAGGAAAATATTTGGCTGACAACTAACCCCTGCTACTGAGAACAGCTCTGTTGAACAAACTATTGCAGTAAACTGAGGTTGACACTGAGGACAGAGGACAGACAGATACCACACAGACTCTCCATTGACCTTTTCTGAACCCACACGACAGGTCCGCAGCCTACCCAGCAGTATTGTAAAACTTGCATATAGCATTGTGGAACTGTTTTAAGTCATGTAATTATTGTATTTGTACTCATTTCATAACATCTGTATTGCTGCAGTTAGACACCTGGGTTCTCCCCTCCACTGAAGTCTGTGTTTCTGTCTCCACCTTCCTCTGGTCAATGTGTGGTGGAGTTTTTTTAAACGTTTCACTGCAGCTGCCTGACCGAACACATACACTGCAAAACTTTGGACTGAATTGCGCGGTTGGTGACGTTTGTTGTCAGCAGTTCATAGAGATTTAGTTGTAAAAAACCCCCAAATCATCCTTGAATAAGATGTTTGTGATCAGACTCAGACCACAATCTCTGATGCATTCAAAGTCTCGTTAGAGTTGAAGAGGCCCCGGGATAAAACTTAGCAAGTTAAACACCTTCATTAGCATGTTAAAAAAAACACAGCCTGAAACAGCTGTTCTGTCTGGCTCGCACTGGCAGCAGCCATTTTTTTCACCACCTGAATGCATTTGATTTTACAGTCACACAGTTACATTAATAAAAAGGTGTTTCTTGCCAGTGCTCGTGTGAGGTTAGATCAAGAAAAATAGGAGCAAACTTAAACGAAATTTTCATTCTTAACCTATTGGTACTACAGGGTCATATGACTATGAATCACATACTTTTTAATATAAATGCACTGATCAGACAGTCAAACTGTTATTTTATTTCTATAGAATATACACACACGGTAAGGTTTATAGCCAGTTAGGCAGCTGCAATGATAAATCAGTTTAGTGGTTGCAAGATAAGAAAAATATGTTTTCCTGTCTGAACAAAAGAAGTGTACAAAGTGTCATTTTAAATCAATAATATATATCTTAAAGGGCGTTTGTTGTTATCCTTGTATTGTCAGATAGCCTTTCTGTTGTTCCCAGGACAGCAGTGTTAGATTTCAGAGTACATGACAGCATTCTATTTTTATTTATTATTGATGATTTGTTGTATAAAACGTGAATCTGTATATGAATAGTTTGAATGGTATTACACAACTCTGAATCCTTCAAGGTATAAATATTTGAAATTTCCCTCCCTCTTTTTGTTATCTGTGTAGTTGGGTAACCTGTGTACAGTATAATGTATAATTTTTCGAATTTATTTCAGATATAATTTTTTAACTCAAGTGCAACAGAAGATTTGAGCTATATATGGGTGGGTGGGGTAATTTAAAGAAAAAGAAAAATATCTTCCTGAATGCTGTGTTATGCTTTGTGAAAGCAGTGTTTATGTAGAGTCAGTTATACCATGGTCAATGTCCAAACTTTAAAGTAGAAGTGAAACATTTTGGGAAACACACTTTGCTTTCTTGTCAAGGCTTAAATAAAAAGATCAATATTGCTCCCATATGTGCAGTTTAAACACAGATGTAGAAACCTGTCGTTAGCTTAGCTTAGCATAACAGGTGGAAATGGGGGAAACAGTAAACTTGGCTTTCTTTAAAGTTAACAAAATCCACCCACTAGCATCACGAAATCTAGCAAACTAAATCTTGATTTTCATGTTTTACCTCTTTGTGTCCAAAACACTGAATCAGAATCAGGTTTGTAGTGGAGTAAAATGATTCCTACAGTGTTAATTGGTTTAACAATTAACCAAATACCTATAAGACTAACAACCTTCACATGGTCCCAGCTGTATTTTGTGTTTGGTGCTTTAGTAGTACAACATGCTTAAACTAACATGTCAAACATTATAAACATACCTGTTAGCATTGTCCATGTTAGCATGCTAATGTTAGTATTTAGCTCAAAGCACTGCTCCACGTTTTATCTAATCCTTGACGAAAAAGCAAACAAACATTCCCTATACTGTTGAACTTTTTCTTTTAAATAAGGTGAAGACAGTGATGACGAAATTGACGAAGTTTGCTCATCATGGTACCACTACAGGATTTGTTTACTGGGACAAGTTTGTTTCAGTTCTTATTCAAACCGCACTGTAGTAAAACATAAAGAAAACATCATATTTAGCCAAAACTCACTTTACTAGCTTACTTTAACAATTATCACTTTGGCTTTGACCATATGTCATGAGTTAAGCTTCTTGCCGGTTTCCTACATAGTCCTATTGACCTAAGTGGTACCTAAACCCTGATTGTATCGTGAGCACATCCCTTATTATCCTACAAGCGCTTGGAACCATGGCTTTATTTTGCATAATCGTAATAGTCTCTGTGAGATGACATGAGTTCAATGAGTTTGTGGAGCAAGGTTAAGTTGACCAAAATCCTTTTTTTTCTAGGTTTTCTATTATTTTGAGTATTTTATGAGTGTGACCCTATGACAGTCAGTCCTACGGTGCACACAGTTGAGCAGAATAAGCTGAATATTTTTAAAATGGATAATATTGAAAAAAATCAGATGTTTAATGTGGGTAAGAAACACTGTGCTGATGTTGTGATGTTGAATGCTCTGACACTCATCATGACGAACAAAAAGTGTGTGAGGTGTAGCGGAAGATCTCTGTACTGTACTTTGTCTTCATTCTGCTAAATGCAACCAATCAGTTCTTTCAGAGTTGTAAACGCGTCTTAGACTGGATTTAGAATAAATCTACTAATCTTACATCATTGCTCCTAGTTAACAATAAAGTACGTTAGAACAGACACAGGTTCTCAGACAGGTTTGACCAGTGGAAATAATCTGATCCAGGCCATGCAGGTAAAATTTTATCTTTTTCTGAACAGTGTGCAGACTTCATATAAGAATACATAGAGGTATTATTTTGTTTATTTAATATGATGATGATTGGTGCCATTTAGCTTCTGGTGATGAATTAGTTTCGGTAACATTTTCTGTCTCTCATCTAGTTGATTGGATGGATCAGCATGCCTGGCAGATGTTGCCTTCTGAGTGAATCCTACATCAGTGCAACAGTCACTACAGCATTATCTACAGAGGCTCACCATACACCCCCCCACCCCCGCCCATCTGTCCCCACAAGTCTTTCAGGTTAAACGGCAAAACAAAAGTACCTTAGGTGTGATAATTTGCATCTTCTAATTTAAAAAATGAAACCAAACACGTATTTAATTCACCTCAGTGGTGAGTTTGTCCTGCAGTAATTCATTATTGCATGCAGAGCATGCAGTCAAAGGCGGTGCATCTGTGATGATAGATATTACTGAAGTGACGCGTTGTTCTGAGTGTCAGTTACCCGTGATGATGTTGAGAAGAGAGCAGGGAGTGTGTTTATGTGTGCTATAAGCCAGAATGCTTTTTGGTTCTGTACCGTTAACCTCAAACTCATGTGCAAGCTGTTTGTACAGTACATAACAATGCTAAGATGAACTGAGAAACTTAGTTTGCTTCTTTCCAAAACCAATAAAAGTTATAACTGGATCATCTGTTTGCAGTGTTCTTTATCCTACATTTAAAGGTACTGAGATTAAATAGTTAAGACTAATAGTTTTTTTAGTGAATGCATACGAAATATTAATCCTACTGTACAACCTTTGACTTTGACACAGATGTTTGCTGTTTGTTGGTCCTTGCTTAGGAACACAGCGAGTGAGCAAATATTGAGGAACAATTTAATGGAATAATGGGAAGGGAATTGTAATGTACCCAGTGAATATTATTTAATATCAATACTATAATTTTAAGAGGATTTCACACCTCACAGCCTGTGCAAGAACATTTATTTGACAAAAATAGCAAAATGATAAGACTATAGGTCAGATTTACACATACATATAAAGGCAGAAATAGAAAATGTACAGACTTTCAACCCTGTGGTTACTTGCCATAAGCAGGACACATACTCAGCTTGAGATTTTTCTAAAGTAATGCAGTCCTGCACCGCTGTGCTAATTTAATTTGAACATTCACCTCATCTTTTGTTTCATTTCAACTTAATTAACTTTCTATATTTCAGTGGTCATACATACCAGCTTGGGTACATAAATATGTTCACAAATGCTCAAGTGATCCATATTCACATAAGTAAACCTTACAGGTTGTATCAAAATTAAAATCCAACCTATCAAACACAATTACAAAAACACCACCAATGGTATTGTGTTTTAAAACTTGATTCTCATCTGGAATCTCTTAAGCCACTTGTCACTTTGGTTGCACTAATGAATGATAAAGAAGAAGGTAGGAGGTCACTCTCAGCAGAGGTAGGTGAGGTCACTCTTCCTGCAGCCCACCTGGCAGCACACGGTGGTCAGCATGTTACTGTCTCGTCTGGTCATCTGGGAGCCTAAACCGCTGCTGCTGCTGCTGAGGCTCTCTAAGCTGCTCTGCTCCCCCGTGGACAAACCTGGAACAACGAAATGTGATTCACAATAAGGAAAATGTTCAACATCATTATCATCATATATCAGTTTGTCACAGCTGTTTCCAGTAGTGTAAACAAAGAACAAATGTTTTTTAGATCAGTCTTTTTGTAATTCATGTCTATGTTTCCATTTAATAAGGAAACTCTAAATGACTGTACAGATTAGCTCTGTGATATTTGTCTTCTACAGTGTCACTTTAGTCCTTCTAATCAGCACAACTGATAGGCTAACTGGGTTTGTTTGTATGTGACAGACGGTAAGAGAGGCTGCCAGCATGTAATCATGATATGTATCCCTCTGACATAGTAAGTGGAGAAGGGGGCACCTGTCTGCCTGCACACCCACTGCTGCTCTGCTGATGCACACATATACCAAGGAAATTCATGGGAGTCTGGTGAAATGGAGAGGGGGCAGCAGCAAAAAACTAAAAACTAACTTTGAAACACACAAATGCAATGCAATTTCATATTACTGGCAAAAGTACTCAACAGTTTAGTGAGTTAATTTATCTTATAATAATGAAGACTTTGTTGTTGCCTTTGGGGAAACACAGCTGCTAGACCTGTGTCTGCACTACTACAGGATATCAGTGTCTTGCCCAAGGACACCATGACATGTAGCTTTGTGGTGATGGAGAATTGAACCACCGACCCTTATCATTTATAATTTTATGTTGAGATATCAAAGTCTGCAAAGATTCTAAATGCCAGGCTACATTTATGTGTCATCAACATAGAACAAAATCTTGAGCAAACAAAGGTTTTTCTATTTAATTGTACGTTACTAGCTACATTTTTAGACTAAGTCTTGTTTGGAAAAAAACAAGGTCAATCTTGAAACAATGGAGTAAAAATCTTCATTTAAATATTTGTACTCACCTTCCATGTCTGACTCAACGAGGAATCTCCTCCAGCGGGAGCCTCCGCAGGTGTAGACGACGGCCCTCAGGAACTCACGACCACACAGCTTCACTGCCTTCATCTCTGCTCCCACCTGTGCCACACACACCACTGCACAGAGCAGAGTTAGAGCCAGAAGAGCCCGCATGTTGGATGACTGTTTGTGTATATGTTGCTCCCACTTGTTTCTCTTCAACCCCCAAGCTGTTTCCTCCTCTGTCGTTTTCCTCCTTTGAGTCCTCCTTTCATTATATACCATCCACCTTTCAGTCCATAAATGCAGATCATCTCTCCACCCTCTAAGTGGTCCTTAGCCTATCCCAATGTCACACACACACACACACACACACACACACACACACACGCACAGTCCTTACTCTGGCATGACAGTCCAGTCACTTTATGTTTCCCATCATGACCACTTTTAGCCGTTTAAGGGAGAGCAACAGCCATCAGTCTTTTACAATCCTCAACTGTCAATCACATTAGATGAGGAGCAGCATCGTTAGCCTGTGAGTATTTAGGGCTGTGATTGCACCAATCTTCACGTCGAACAGATGTCCCGTGTGTTTACAGCTCCTGATGGGCTCACTGCATTTCACTTTACAGCAGTTTGGGTCATAGGAGAGGAAAAATGTAAATGTTGACAGCTCATCATGAAAGTCATTACGTTGCTGCTGATGGTGATGGAGTGGTCAGCATGACATTATAGTTCACGTGTAGGTCCCATGATGTCTGCGATGTCTATGAGGTATTCTGTTTAGTTGGACATGCATGAATGCAGAACATAGAACCTAAAGTATTATTTAGTGGAAGTACACAGCACCTCTTTGCTGTTTGTCAGATTTGCAGTTTGTAGAACTTTCTGCATTGTTTGGAAATATTAAACAGTTGAGCTGTGTATTTTTGCTGCCAGGCCATAAAGAGCGTTTGGCAACAGATTCCTTGAAAAGACCAAAATCAATTATACATTACACATTTCATATTAGTAATAATTAGTAAATAACTTTGGTTACTTACTTGTGTTACTTTCTGACAAAACAAACATGTTCATGACCGTTTTCTTCAAATATAATGACATCCCAACAAGGGTCTTTAATAGAAACCGTTTATTGAGAAAAGAAAAGCTAAAACACAACTCTGAGGTGTGATGATGAAATACGAGTGACCTCATGTATATGTTTGCATCAATAGTTGTAATCAGAACAATGTTCATTCAAACTACTGGCTCACAGACCTGAGGAGGTGAATATAATGACTGAGGGTATCAAGGAAAGTGACACATGCTACGCTTGTCCCCTGCCTTTTTTGTCCCCTGCCACTGTTTTCTGAGCCCTTGGGATCCTCAGTTGATATGTTAAGCAACATTTGACTTGAATTCAAGCAGGAAAAGTGTTTATGCGATTTAACAGAAGCGTGACAGAAATATTCGGTTCCCACAAACCGAATAGCAGCTGCAGTGGAGCAGCAAAGGCTTCCTCCCATGAACGGGGGAAGTTATTAGCTTTTATTAAATTACAAAGCTCCTACATGTTTTCCATTTCAGTCTCACAAATAGCTGGAGGCACGACTGTAATGACTGAAACATGAAGATTTGAAGGCCAGTAATTACACTGTAACAATCATATAATTCAAGTTTTTCTAACGTAAACAGGGAATTTCTATAATGCATAACAGGCCCACTGCAAGATATTTATGCAGAAAGAGACACAAAACAAACACTGAGCTGTCATTCGTGATCATTTTGACTCTCTTTGTGATTGTTTTTTGTCTCTGTGGATGCTTTGTGCTCTTTCTGGTCAACATGATGCTTGCAGATAAACCTGTCCTAAGGGTATTGTTCATATCTCACTGAGACATTCAGTCGCCCATTTCTCTGGAAACTAAATATTACAACAAGAACAAGTAGATTAATGGATGAAACAGGCACAAACCTAATGGGTCTGGAAATACATCAGTGAAGACGGCATCTTCAGTCTGTCTGAAACCTGCAGGCTTAACGACGTCCTCCACCTGAAAGAAAAGAGCAGAGACACAGCTGTTTTTGCCATGTGAGCCGACCATCAGGTGCCTATGTGTCATTGACTGACTGGGGGAATAATGGTTTAAAATTGCTGGCATAAAATGCTATAAATCCAGCAAAAGTGCATTAAGACAGACTGCACTACAGTATAATGTCAACAAAAGACAAAGATTATATGAGGTAGTATAGTACACTCAATAAAAACCCATCAATTGTACCAAAACAGTACATTTTACTTAACAGTGATGAATGGAAACGTTCATCATTTTGTTATAAAACTGTTTCTGCTTTATGGAAAAACAACAAAATCATAGGCAAGCAAACACAGTTGTATTTTCCTACTTTTGCATAATGTTTTTTTATTTGCTTCCCTTGCATGTGCTTCTTTGTAGAACTGTTTTGCATTATAAGATGGTAATAGTTGAACTTATTTCTCACTTTTACTTCATTTCACAATGATATTCCTACATCCATTGAGATCATCTGTGTATGTTCAAAAACAAAAACAAATAGTTAACTGTACAAGCGCTAGAAAACACTGTGAGTCCAAACATAATAACAAAAAAATAAATGAAAAAAACAAAATGACTCATTAAATGTGTTTTCAACCCATTGGACTTAAATCAGTTTCCCTATCCTTGCATCTGCCCTTCTCTTTCATAGTAAACACATCCTGTTTTCAGCTCAATAAAGCCCCGAATTGACAGAACATGGAAAGTCATTATGTAATAAAAATGTTGAATATAATATTTTAAACATTCAACACATTTAGTGCAATATAAGTGTAAAGGTCTTTCAGTAGCTGATATTGATGAAAATTGATGTGGGCAAAAAAACATGTTGAGGACAGTCAAGGCTGGACAGATATCGTTATTACCTGAAATACATGTTTTCTCCACCACCATGCTGTGCAAAATAATTGGCACAAACACACAGTTTTTCTGTGGACATGTCCAGGAAGCCAAACAGCAACAACAGTGAAATTTGTTAATGGTTCGGAACCAGCACCAATCACAGTCATTTTTTTATGCATCACGCAGATATTATTATATATTATATATATATAATTTTCTTCTCTAAAAGTGCCACTTGACAAAAGACTTTAAAAAATACAAAAACATAAAAATTTACAAAAGGCAGATGGAGAATAGACAAAAAATGATTTAAAAAAAAAAATAAATGATGTATTTAATTGAATGAATTAAAATAAAGTGTGTACACGTGTTTTACTCCTCCAGGCCTGCAGGTGGCGCAAAGCTTCTGGGCGTGGAGTTAAAGGGGAAAGGCGGCATGGTGTGAGGACATTGTGAAGTTTGTCAACATGGTAGAACTGATTCTATTTGACCATTTAGTCACATAATCTACTCGTAACAAAGACACTGTAGTCGTCGATCCTACGGTGAGTTTTGTTTATTATTATTCTGCGCATGTTCTTGTTGTGTGTGCAAACCGAGGAGGCGAGGCTCAGCTAGCTAAGCTGCTAACCTGGTCCTCACTGTTGGACCTCAGCTCTGCTCTGTCACCTCTGTGGACGCCTGTCGCTGATCGCTACTCTATCAACCAGTCATTCATCCTCTGCATCAACGACCTATTTAAATGATTAAATAGAGGCATAATTCATATAAAGAAATCACTTTGTTGGGATGACCTTGACTTCTTAATATTTATGCAGTGACCAGGTTGTTATTTGTCTGTTGAAGTTTCTGCTGATTTTATTTATAGTCTGTCTATTTCTGTGCTGCCAGGTAATAAATTAATTTCTAATCCTAATCACTAACAAATAGTCCAAAATTACAATTACGCAGAAGAACACACAAAATGTTTGGTAATTTGCCTAAAACATTATCTGGACTGGAATAAACCAGTGATAATCACCAAACAATGAGCAATTGGTTTTTTCATATTGACATCACAATTTAACAGAAAACTGTTTAAGACCATAAAGCTGCACTTTTAACTGCAGTTAAATGTTTTTTTACATATTAATCTCCAGTCGTCTGTTGTAGTTTCTTACTCAGTGTATTACTCAGTCTTATTTCTAATAAATAGTCTGTTACATGAGTCACTGTCTCAGTTCTAACTAATTTGTGTCGTATGTTCTCAGAAATAGAGGACATCTCCATCTACCATGGAGCCTGTAATGCCTCGGGTATGGTCAAGAGTTTTCCAGCGTCTCCACAGAGCCTCATTACTTCCCCGGAGAAGCCATTCAGGCTCTGCCGAGCACGGCGCCAATCCTGCCCCCAGTCACTCCAGACATATCAGACCCACACTCTTGGTTTCCCGCCTCTACCAGCCATCAAACCTGCGTGACGTGGGGCAGGAAAGTAGGTTGCAAGGAGAAATGACCTGCAAGAGCCAGAGGCTCATGCAGCAGGCTGGCCTCATTCATCCATCCAACCCAGGGTGCTACTACTACCTTCCTGCCATGGTCCGCTCCATGGAGAAGCTGGTGAGATATCTTTATTTTGTTACCGGAAAAATAAAAGTTCTCAATAAGGCTTCCTCTGACAATAATATAAGCCCACCAACATAAAACAGATCAAAGGCACATACAAATATATATTTACACTATTTACTGAATATACCAAATCTTTGCAGTCTGCACAACTTATAGCAGAACATTCTTCTGAATAATCCCCTTTTTCCATTTGTCTAATTTGAATGTGAATTGAGATCTAAACAGTACAACAAATAATGAAATCTAAACATACAAATAGATTGATGACACAAATCCATTAGCCTAAATTAATTAATTCAGATTAATTAATTCACATCTGTTTAGCATAGGTTTAGCATTCACATCTTCAATAAAATGTTAATTATTGTGATCTACGATGTTTAACATGTTAAATGCTGATTTTCAATAATACTTTGCTATTTGCTCTGCTTTGTTCACTATTCTTAACTAAGTCTTAAAATATTTGGGGAATCTAACACTAAAACATATTCTATGCATACGTTGCTAATGAAGCACATTCTAATTGACCTGTAATATATTGCTCTGTGATCAATAGGTCAGAGTGATTGACCAGGAGATGCAGGCAATTGGGGGACAGAAGCTCGACATGCCCAGTTTGTGCTCAGCCGATCTGTGGAAAACCAGTGAGCGCTGGGATCTGATGGGGAAAGAGCTGTTCCGTCTGAAAGACCGCCATGAAGTTGACTACTGCTTAGGTCCCACACACGAGGAGGCGGTGACGACTCTTGTCGCTTACCAGGCGAATCTCTCCTACAAGCAGCTCCCTCTGCTTCTTTATCAGGTATGATTTCTCCAGTTGTGACATGTGCTTTATTGTAAGAAGCTGCAGTTTAACATATTTCTTTGCTTCTATAAAACAGATTACAAGGAAATTCAGAGATGAGCCGAAGCCCAAATTTGGTCTTCTTCGAGGAAGGGAGTTCTACATGAAAGACATGTACTCGTTTGATGTCAGTGAAGAAGCGGCTTACCAGACCTACAAATCTGTGTGTGAAGCTTACACCCGACTGTTCACTCGGCTCGGCCTGCGCTGTCTTCAAGTGCAGGCAGACACCGGAAACATCGGCGGTAAACTCTCCCACGAGTTTCAGCTGCCGGCAGACATTGGTGAGGACAGGCTTCTGGTGTGTGGGAACTGCTCATTCTCCGCTAATGTTGAGACCGTAGCATCTGCCGGAACTGACTGCCCACAGTGCCAAACTGGCACGCTGGTTGAGTCAAAGGGTATAGAAGTTGGACACACTTTTTACCTGGGAAAAAAGTACTCTTGCATATTTAATGCCACCTTCAGTAATGCTCATAACAAGCCTAGCATTGCTGAGATGGGCTGCTATGGTCTTGGAGTAACCCGTATTCTGGCTGCAGCCATTGAGGTAATGTCAACAGAGGAGGGGATTCGCTGGCCAGTGCTACTCGCTCCTTACCAGGTTTGTGTTGTACCTCCGAAGAGGGGCAGCAAGGTGGATGAGGCGACAGTTTTAGCTGAGGACCTGGTTCACACTTTGGGAGAGACTCTACCTCATTTGAGAGGCGAGGTTGTTCTTGATGACCGCACACAGATGACCATTGGAAAGAGGCTGAAGGATGCCAACAGACTGGGATACCCGTACGTTATTGTAGCAGGGCAGGGTGCTTTAGAGGAAATACCCAGGTTTGAGGTGATCTGTCAGCAGACGTGTGAGACAGTGTATCTCAGTAAAGATGGACTGCTCGATCTACTAGGAGAAGTTGAAACTGTGTGAATAACAACTCTGAATGTGGCATATAAATGTTGTACTGTAAAACAACCAAAATGATTATGAAACATTAAATGTGGTGAAGGGAAAAGAAGATAAAAAATCCTTTATGTTTTATCTTATTTCATTAACAGAACTAGACGTTTTTGAATCTGCTCATCAGGATCACAGCAACAATGTCATAAATTACCATTAACTGTTGTGCGATAATCATATGCATCACACTACCATCGAATAAATACTGGAAATAAAATGAGTAATAAACAAATATACTAAGGCCCTGAAAATAAATGTATTTACATGTATATAATTTACTATTACTGCTTACTGAACAGTTTATTGTTGCAAAATAATGAAAGAATATGTTATAAATACATAAGTGAAATTTTCCAAATATAAAAATACTCCAAGTCACAATGTTAATCACAAAATACAACAGCTGATGAGGTAAATAAATGACTAATTTATTGTAATGCAAAGTAAAGAATATTTTTATTTTAAACTGCAGATGATTTGCTATAGTTCTTGGTTAAATGTGTTAAATACATTTTTTTTCTTCAGAGGGAAGTGACCGTATCAATCATATGTTTCCACACGGACCTTTATTAACGTTGCACCGTCTGTGCACATGTGTATACTGTAGCGTAAACATTGAACTGGTCCACGTCTACTTTTAGTCGGTGTTTTACAAGTGTTTGTTTAATTATATATGATATTTAAATACCAAAACTGCTTCGAAAAATAAATTTTGCTCGAAAATGGCGTCTACAACAGTACAAAACGACAGCGACGATGGCATGGACGAGTTCATGGATAAATTCAAGAACGAAAGATATAAAAATGCCTTTTCTGAAGACAAATGGGAAGAGGTATCTCTAACACGTAGACACGATCAGTTGTCATCAACAAGCATAACTTTGTTTTTACCTAAAAGATCGGTGTTAACTCGGATCTCCTTGTTAGCTAGCGAGCTAGTGTGACCGGAGGTATATGCCGTGTTCATCCTCACTCACTGTTCTGTTTGTTTCCTCCAGGAGTTTAATAATGTACCTATGTTCATGAAAACAGCCCCTGAGGAGATCGACCCTCAAAAACACCCAGAACTAGCTTGTCTTCAGGCCATTATCCACGATGAAGACAGATCTCCAGAGGGTAAGTGGACACTGGACACTAGAGACATACACATCACTAAGGAGACTCACGAATCCAAAAGATTAATGATAAACTGTTAATGATCCTTCGAATTCTCCTTGTTCTTTCACAGAGCAAGCAAAAGGTCTGAAAGATGAAGGGAATGCCTATTTTAAAGAGAAGAACTACCAGAAGGCCATACTTTCATATACAGCAGGTCTGAAAAAGAAATGTGGTGACCAGGACCTCAGTGTTGTTCTTCTCACCAACCGAGCCGCAGCACACTTTCATCTGGGTAAAGTCTTCTTTAAGTTTAACGTTTAAATGTCTTATCTTCGCTGTTCACCATCTCTCAGTGCATTATTCTTTTTCTAGTTTGGTATTAGACACAAGATTGCAAAGAAAAATTACTTAATTCAAAAAAGATGACGAGAACTAAATGATACTTGTGTTAATATAACAATATCTGTCACACAGGTAACATGCGATCTGCACTGAACGACGCTGCAGCTGCAAAGAAGATCAAACCAGATCACCTTAAAGCCCTGATCAGGGGTGTGTAAAAGAGTTGTTTGAATATATAACCAGTGCACATTGTCTTAATAGTTATTTTAAATATGCTGTTATGAACCATTTCCTAAAATATATTATAGTATGAGACAATAATGCTGTAAATATCTTGCACACGTTTCTGCAGGAGCTCAGTGTTGTATAGAGCTGCACAACTTTTCTGAGGCAGTCAAGTGGTGTGACGAGGGCCTCAAAGCCCACCCTACAGAAAAGAAGCTGCAGGAGCTGAGAGCTGCTGCAGATAAGCACAAGGTAAACTCCCCGACGAGTTCTGTTAGCCTGTGTTGCTTTGTTAGAACCTGTCTGTGTTATGAAACAAAATTCAGTGATGCATAAAGTACTTTCCTCAGAGAGCTGCAGAGAGAGATGCGAGGAAAGCCAAGGCCAAAGAAAAAAAGCTGGATTGTGAGAAAGAAGCTCTTCTCGCTGCTATAAAGGTAGGACTCCTTAAAAGAGGAACAACATCATACAGCATAACATGCAGCATCTGGCCTCTGTGACTTTTACTTTGAACTTCTCTTTGAAAATCACATTTCTACCTGAAAGAGTCAGTTATTTTAAGAATCAGTTCTTCGAGCTCAGCTAAGTGAATGTTAACAAGATGCAAGACCAAACTGTACAGATTGTGTGGATACACGTTTCTGTAGGGTCGAGGCATCAAGCTCCTCCAGTCTGCGAAGCCTAGCCGAAGTCACTCAGGCAGTGAGGATGAAGACGAAGGCTCCTCAGCAGCGATGGCACAGCTGAGCCTAGATGGCCTCAGCTCCCAGGAGGCCACAGGGGCTCAGGTCTTCCTGGACAAGCATGGCTCTCTGCACTGGCCTGTGCTTTTCCTTTATCCTGAACACCAGCAAAGTGACTTCATCTCAGCCTTCTGTGAAAACAACTGGTAAACTCCTCCTTTTCTTTTTCTACTTCTTCCTGTGTTTTGAGTTTGTTTGTTTCTTTGTTTGTGAACACAGCGTCATTTTTCTGCTTGTCAGTTTCATAGATCACCTCACCGTTATGTTTGGAGAAGAACTTCCACCTTGGGACACAGACGGGAAATACCACCCACAAAATCTGGAGGTTTGTTTTTTCTTTTCTTCTGTCAATCTGAACATTATATTACACCACTATATTAGGGTAAATCTATTTACAGTTTTCCTATCAATTTAAGTATTCAACGGTAATAGTAACTGACTAAGTTGACTTTTCCTCACTTTCTAGCTGTACTTTGAAGATGAAGAGAAGGAGACACTTTATCAAGTGAATCCAGAGATGTCACTTTTACAGGTGTTGCAGCATAAAAGGTAAATTATGATTTTATACCATGACCTCTGCAGATTCTTCGTTTTATTTTATTGGCATCACAAATAAATTGGGTTTTAAAATGGTAATGCTTACAGTATAGGCTTATTTAAGAATTATTAATATGTAAAGTTTCTGCAATATTATATATATAGTATATATATATATTCATTCAAAAAATGTTATAATAATCCAACAGGAAACATGTAAATGACTATTGTTTCTTTTGTCAAGCAGTTTCCTCATTCCTCATTGACAGCATGTTAAATGAATTAATAGCTTACTAATTGCAGACTTGCTTCTGGCAGGTGGATGTAGTATAAGCTGGGGTTTTTTGTAGGAGTTGTATGTTCCTTGTATACGGCAGTGAAATGTGCATCTCAAAGGAATGACCAGTTAGACGTTGCTTCACCAGTTAGACTGAAAGGCTGTTTCTTACCTTTTTGTTTTTGTTCCAACAGGTTTTTTGTCAAAGCGGGCACGCCCAGCTTTATCGTTTTAATTAATGGATCGTCATTCTGGAAGCAGTTTTTAACAGGAAAGAAAATACAAGGATTGTGAAAACTTTACGTCTTGGATCATTTGTGCATAAACCTCTGTTCTATAATATGATGATAAAATTTATACTTTATTAGTCACTTTGGGGAAATTGTCGACATGCAGTCCCTGTAAGGCAGCAGGGGGGGGGGGGGTCATAGCCATAGCAAATAAATGTCTTTCTACAGTGCCAAAGAGCATAGCACACTGTACAACATGATAACTAAATATAAAATGTATATATATATAAATGTCTGATTAACAGCATGCAGTTGACTAAATCTGCTTTTCACACTCAGCCTGATTTCCTGTATAGTGCTGGCACATTAGCACAAACATTGCTGTAAACAGCTCGGTAAGTTTTAGGCAAGATTCAAAAAAAGCTAATTGATAAAAACACATTATAAACAAGCTGTCAAAGTTGTGGTTCTGATTCTCACAGACACTTATATCCTCAAAACAGTCTAAGACACCAAGACTTGTTTCCTTGGCTTGTTACATTTAGGCACAGATATTAAACACACAACCCCCAGAAACCTGTGTAAAACAATAACATTATGAAAAGCTAACATGTAACATGACATAAGGACCATTACACTTTTTTACAGATTTGAAATTATGACTTTATGAAACATGACATTTTTGTTACGGGTGTAAAGGGTTATTTGCAGTTTGACAGCGCGCGATGAATCACCAGCACAGTGTTGGACCTGTCATACTATGATGGAAGCATTAGGCATATGATGCTTATACAGGTATGTGCTTGTTCCACAGGCCATGAAACACATTTTTTATTACTTCCTGCTGTCATTTTTTTCTTTCATTTTCACTTTCATGCAGTTCACATGCCTGTAATACCTACTAACTGAAACTAGACTGATACAGTTTTGTTACCCTATTGTCAAGACTTTGGCATCTGAGGTTATGCTCACAGGTTCAATAAAGGACATTTTTTTAGAACCTCCCAAACATCCTAAACTATGAAGGTCATTACGACAATAATGTTTTTATTTTGTGGCGATTCATAGGAATGGAGAAGGAAAAAAAACATATGCTGAGAATCCACAGTTACTCTAATGTGTACAGTCAAATAATCCACTCCAAGTAAAAATACACATGGTATATTACCTGTAAACGTTTACAGTGAAATTCAGTGCAGTCACCTTCTTCCAGTTTACCGGTACCTCAATATGTGATGTTTCATGTATTACAAGATGCAGATGTTTTATGACCAAGCTTAAATATCTTCCCTGCCTAAGTGGATACCTTCTCAGCACCTACGAAGCTGTCACTGAACAGAAGGCTACACCTCAGGTCCAAAGTGGTTAATTAATACATTTTAAAGGCTGCTGCTATCAGCCTTCAGGAAAACAAAAGGGAAACCTCTTCTTAGAGTTAACAGCACTTAATTAATTTTTCTTCTGTGTGTACTGAAATTCATTACAGAAACGTGATCAACAAGTTTTATTCCGAATGTATCGGGTGACTGTTTGCGCCTTACAAGTATCCTCTATTACACAACCTTAGTTAACGTCTAACAAGTAGTTTCTGTAGCTCTGAATGAGTGTTCTACAACTGCCTATGGGAAGCTTGGTCAGGTTTGTTACTGGGATAAGGATCCCTTCAGCACATTTTCATTTTGATGGCAGGGATGTACAACTCTCAAGTGTTAGGTCAACTTAAAGTGTGAGAATCCCTTCCAAATGTTCTCTAGGTGTTTATGAAATTCATAACATAGCCCATCATGTGTTTTTTGTTTTACACACTTGACGTTTAAGCTCTTTCAAAAAGAAAAATAAAGAAGCTTCCGTTATCATGATAGTTTAATTTCAATGTCTGTTAATATCCTGTTTAATACAGGCATCGTGATTTTTTAAAAATTGAAATGGAAATTCATCTTGCAAATCACAATTCATTTGTATGACAAAGCAACTGGGATTGTACAGTTTTCTGATTAATGAACTGCACCTGGACAGCGACATGACTGTGACGCAGTTCCACCTGTTTAAGTTTTTTTTTTCTTACCCCAGAGCCATAGATCAAAACAATAAATACAGGCAAATACACCCCAACTACAAAAAAACATAAACTCGTGATTCTTCACCACGAGAACTGTGGGGAATAATGTTTGTCCACTTACAGACTGTAGCAGGTAAATACATCCAGATAAACTGAATAAACATACAATATTAGTAAATTCTGTTACACTGATTCTATCTTATGTAGATAAAGAATTTCTTCATAGTTTTTAAGTAACCGACAGTAATAATAAATAGTAACTGAAAGAAAGCACGACACATGAATTAGCTACTTCCATAAAATGTCTGAATGACACAACTCAATGTATGATCTCAACCACATTTGTCCATGAAAAAATAGAGAATAACCTAATGAAACCACTGGCTTCAAATTAGTTTTGGTTTCACTTGGAGCTCCTCAGTAAGCCGGAATCAGGAACAAATGTATTTCTGTCAGGCGGCCATGATCAGGGTATAAATCTCTGTAAATCTCTTTAGAGAATGCTAGTGTTAAATGTATGTCCTAAAGGTAATCTTACTGTTTACTTCCTTTACATTGACTCACTGGTATTTTTTAACAGGTTTCTCTCCCACCCCCATTATTTCAACCAATGGCTTATCATTCAGGAAACAGAAAGAAAACTTCACAAATTGTAAGAACTATTCAAGATTATTACACAAAATACAAAGAATGACTTTGTATTTCAAACAAAAAAACATAGAAACAAATTATCACTTTAATGGAAAAGTACAAAACTAGTAATATCCATAATCAAATCAAATACGTTTTTGTGAGTTCCACTCTGAGATATAGGGGTACAGCAGGGGTTCATTTATGTCCCCCAAGGTTCAAATCACATCAATGTACCACCTAGGGCAGGGCTATTAAGTGGGGCCTGATTTTCAAATTTAGAAAGTTAGGTTTGCTGCACAAATCACCAACAACTTGGTAACAAATTTAACAAAACAAATGTCTCTAAATCCACACAAAGCAACATAATAGTGAACAGTATCACCAACAGAGATTAGATGGTGCTAAATAAAATTAATTAATGACACAGTTTTATCTAACTTTGTCATCCATCCTCATCCAGCTACTAAAAAGGGTGGAGGATAACTACAGCCAGTGGTAATGAATTTTACATTGCTTAGCTATATATTCTTTGGATGGACACATGCCAATACCATCCCCCAACTTAAATTACTTTGTCTTGTAGTCAAGTGTACATCTATTTAATCTCTGTTTCAAAAGTTGAAATGTTACCCCATGGTAAACCCCTTAATTTTACTGTTTTGTTATGCACCTCAAAAATGGGGGTCTGTCCACAACAATTTCCCCAACTCGATGAATAAAGTACTTATTATTATAAATATATTTGACATTGTAAAATAATAAATGAATACATTTATTTGTATTTATTTATTGTAACAAGTATTTTCATTATGTAATTAATTTATTACTATTTAATTTCCCACATGAACAATGTAAAAACATGTAAACACATGTCTACATCTAGGGCCTAGATTATGTAAGTGGTGAAAACTCTTCACCATTCTTCTTAATCAACAGATGGTTTTAATCAGTAAATAAAAGATTCAACTTTATAGGATGTTCAAGAAAAAGCATGAAATTCCATCCATAAACAATATTTATTTCTGGATATAAAACTTTACATGACATCACAGAAAAAGCTGTAATGAAAAAGAAAAGACAGGCATATATAATAGCTACAAATCCTTCATCATGATTATTTCTACCATAGAGATGAACCAGTACAGCTTCACCTAAAAATATAGGTAAAGGTCAAATTGAAGTATAACTTTAATTGCAGCAAATTTAAATAAATATTTATGATTATATCGTTAGTTTAACTAAAACACATTCAACACACTGAATGAAGTCAAAAATTAAAAATGATTTCATACTTGAATTTTACTGAATACCCTTCCACATACCACATATTTCTTCTAAATACAAACAGTAACATTGTCAGCGAGTAACAACAACGACCCCTGGTTGGCCCATATAACCAGCAGGAGCAGGGTTTCCAGGAATCATCATCATTGGAGCAGGCTGCATAACAGTTTGCATAGCAGGCTGCATAACAGTGTGCATAGCAGGCTGCATAGAAGGCTGCGCAGTAGTGACAGTGGGGCGTTTTTTGCGATGTTTTAACTCTCGATGCATCTGACACCAGGAGCAACAGGAGCAGAAACAGGATATTGCAATGTCCTTACAGAGAGATCCCTGCAGAGAACCAAGGAATCTAAATATGTAAACTTATAAATACAAATATAAAATGTATTATTTTTCATCTGAACATGTCACACCTTGATACCGTATCTGTTTCTCATGGAAGCCCTCAGAGACAGTCCTGCAGGTGGAGCACACAGCGGTATCCCACAGGCTGCCACTGCAGCAGGGCTGAGTATGTCAAGTAGCGGGAGACAACGCGCTTCTCCAAATTCTTGTGAGACTGTGCACGCAAGACAAGGGCAGCACCAGAAACCATAGCAACCTAAAAAACACAGAGTTACATAACAGAGAGGTCAAATCTACGTTGGGTGATTTTGTACTGTAGTAAAGGCCCTACAAATGAAAATATGAAATTTGTCAGAGTTGTGGTATTGACTCTTACAGGTACTCGCACTCACGAAGCAGTCACAGAGACCAGTGTTCCAGTCTTTCATTGTTGAATTTTAATGTCCAATTTTAGTCACAATCTGTGAACAACACACCTGTTAATACACAGAAACTTACATAACACTATAACAGTATTGAATTTGTAAAGCATGTAAAACATAGGGAACCATATATTTTACTGTATGTCTCTCATCTTAATTCCACACAGTATTAGAAACAGTGAAAATTACATTTACAGAAATGTATATATTGTTTTTCTAATTTGCACCTTTTCTGTAAAGTGTGAAGGTGTATACAGTAGCTTCTAGTTTGACAGCCAGCACTGTGTTTTCACTCATGGCAAAAAAACTTTTTTTTAACATTTTATGCCAAAAATCTACCCAACAAAGTTACTGGTAACTTTACAGATTATGAAATATGGTTCAATACTTGTAACAATGGAAAACAGCGAGATAACCTTCCTAAGATCCGTCCTTTGCATAACATTCAATCTCTTTAGTCTTTAAATTTCAAACTACAGTAGATGCCAACAATACATTCAAACGGTATTGTCACTGACTATGATGCAAAGAAAGTAAAATGTGATGCGGCACAAACCACCCATCATTTGTCTTTTAAGTACATTACAGTTTTTCAGTATGCAACATTTCATGTAAATGTTAGGATGAAGTTCCAAATGTGATAGAGTTTAAATGTCTTACCTGATCCTGAGCTGATGCCTTCTTGGCACAGAAGCTGCGAATGAATGAATGAAAGGATAAACCTATTTAAGGAGTGATGTACTGCGGATGTTGGACAAATGAATGCAAACAATGCAGCAAAACCTGAATCTGTTGGCACAGAAAACTTGAATTAGTGCATGATAACAATAAAATGTCCATTGTAAATCTATCCTTTTCTTTATTTAATCAGTTATCACAGTTATTTAATTATTTAACAGATTAGTTAAATAGATTTTGATCAATAACATTAACATAGAAAGTGTTTGTTTTTCATCTTAATTACAATGAATTAAATCAATTAAATTAAATTCAGTGTACACCGATTTACGACAAAAGTCACACCCGCAAGTAGACCACTGATCTGAGAAATCACGGAGCCTGATCATTTGGTGTGTGAGTAGGAGTATTTTAAGTTCTATTCTGGATCTCAGAAGTAGCCAATGGAGAATTAATGTAGGTTATGTTCTGATCTATTTTTTTATGCTAGTTCCTGTCTGAACAGCAGCATTTTGGGAAATCCTAAGAGTAAATTACAGTAGTCCAGTCTAGAAGTAAAAAATGCATGGACTAGTTTTTCAGCCTTCATCACCTTAAGACAGGATGCTTTTCATTTTAGCAACATTCTTCAGGTGGAAGAAGGAAGCGCTAAGATCTAACAAGACCAGTCTAGAGAGAAGTCTGCTGTCTGAAGCTAAGAGAAAATAATTGGCGACTACAGACAACAGTGCTTGTTTCTGTATTATGATTTACTCTTTATCCTGATTGGATCGTCATACAGTTGTTTTAGTGTCGTGCATTTTGAGTACAACCAAGGTAATCTAACAGTTCAGCAAATGCAGTGTTCTTATGAATATCTACAAGAAGGTTAAAGTCAATCACTAAAACTGTTTAATCTGTACTGAGAACTAAATCAGAGCGTCTGAGAATTCAGCTAAAAACTGGCCCAGGAGGATGGCAGGAAGTAACCAACAGAACTGTTTTATCACTTTTCCAGTTTGTATAAGAGGGGCTAAGGATGAGGCTTGCAAATACATTTTTCATATGTTTAGTTCTTGGGTTGATTAATAAGCTTGAGTGGAAAAATTCTGGTACTCCTCCACCCAGACCTGTGTTTGATCATTAACGTGAACATGATCATTAATATGACAGTTAGGCACAACACAGTCATCCTAATGAAGCAACTTGTGTTTTCCCTAAAATGTTTCCTTGTTCCCCATATTTTCTGCTTCGGTTTTTGATGCAAATTTCTTACTATACCAGTTGGACCCAGTATTTGTATGATGAGTCATAGAAAGAAATTACACTGAAAATGACAGACTGTGCTACTAGTTTTCACTCCCATACTAGTGTTTTTTAACTTATATGTATGTAAAAATTAAAGCAGAATTAGTTTTTTCTTAGTCATCCAGATTTTTCCAACGATGCTACCCTATGGCAATTGAACTTGTTTTTTCAGGGACACACCAGGTATGTGGGATGGCCTGGGTGCCACTCTGCTACCAGGCCGCATGCAATATAGAAGATGTCCACTAAAAATAATTAATATACATCAAAATGACTGTTCAATAAATCCTGCTTTCTGATGGCGAGACAGCTATTAAGGTTCAACATCGCAAGGTGGCAGGCACCTTCAAAGTTCATCCAGGAACTTTCTAGTTCCCTATCTTATTCATGGATATTAGAAAAATTGAGTGTGTTTTCTTTTGCTTTACTTGACAATATTTAAACTTAAATTCCTTTTTGCATATTAAAGCTGCAACCCATGATTTTTTTTTCAATTTTTGGCACATCTGTAGGTAATGTTCTCAAATGACAAAGTCAGTGGGTCTGTTTTATCTGAACAACAGTCTAAAACCCAAACATATTTTATTTTTTATTATTTATCCTTTTGTAAATAGAATAATGAACAGGCTGTTGACTGTGCATGAGGGGCCCCTTGTGGCAAGAGCGCAGTTGTGCTACTGGGCACATGATCCAGAGAACTCTGCAGGTTTGAGGCACATGCAAAACGGACTCTAGGTTGGACTTCTCAAAGGCCAAATTGTAATGAGTTGTGTACGTCTGTGAGGAACTGTGAGTAAACATTGGTATTTCAGTCGTTGCTAAACTGAAATTATTTTTAGCTTTTCGTCCTTTTTCTTTGCTCACTTAGAAGTAAATTATTAATCGGGGTGTCAAACTCCGAAAAATGTTATAGTGGGCCAGATCACCATTACTTTTGATACCAAAGGGCAACGTCTGACTTTATGCAGTGGCTGACCTGTCCATATGAGCAAAGTAGGCAAGTGAATATACAGTACTGTATGTTAATCTAAGTAACTTGATCCCCTGCAGAATAATAGCCAAAGCACAAAGAAATCTATTCCCTGTTTGTTTAAGCGGTGGCATCCATTTACTAAACTAATTTAATTAAACTTATATTAAAAAAAGAAAGGTATTTTTACATTTTGGAGGAAGATTTGGTACTGGAGCAGCAATACCATAAACAAAAGTCAAAGCATGAATTAAGTAATTAAACCATTCCCTCATTTTAGTTATTAATAGTCCTACATAGAATTTATTTTGTTCCCCTGCATGGCACCTTCTGGGCTCCGTAGTAATGTTTCTGGAGATGTAAAGTGTGTGCTCATCTCCAGAAACATTACTACTGAGCCCAGGTGGTGCCATGCAGGGGAACAAAATAAATTCTATGTAGGAAATCTAGTGAGAAATCTAGTGAGCAGAAGACAGTTAACCTGTAAACCTTATTGGTTGTTTTGCTTTATTTGAGCTGCTATAGAAAAACATGAGTTTGAAATAAAGTTGACATAAGAGCCCAGAGCATGAATTAAGTAATGCATGTTAACAAATTACTTAATCCCTCAGTTTAATATTACTACCCTCAGTTTAATACTGGGCACATGCAGGGCTTCAAACATAGCTTAAGTTTGAGAAAACAAATGATCAATGTTTTCTATTTCCTCCAGATGGCGCCATCATCCACAAATAGAGACAAGCAAAACTTTAGTTAACTTTATTTACCATTATTTAAGGCATGCCAGCCTGGCATGACGCTAGCTGGTGCTTCTTTCTGCCTATATCTGGACCCAGTTTTAATAAATAATTAACAATTAATGTAAACTGCGTATCATGGACAAAGACAACATCTAACTGGCTGTTTAAATATATTAAATATTGTGGAGAGGGCAGAGATGGTGGATGGACATACACCAGCCACAATCATGACAGCGGTTGGTAACACAGGCGAATGTGAGGAATGCACAAGATTATATTCACAGATATCAACCTGAAGTGACTGGGAAGAACAGACTTATCAAAATATATGCTGCAGAACCTCAGGTCAAAGTCCCAATTGGCCTCCTCCTCGATGTCGGGCCCTTTACTTTCACCTGTCTGCCACTCTTCCTGGTTAGGCCCAGTGGAAGCTTGTTACAGTGCTAATGTCCAAACAAAACATTTGCACTTTTATTCTCCAATATTGCTTCTTTCCAACACAAACTCAAAAAGCATAACTCATCCATCATGGCTTTACAAGGACACCAGGGACCTTGAGAAGTGAAGATACAGATCTTCAAGAATGTGTGAATTTAGTTCTCCCTCTCTTAGCCCCCCACTCTTACAGTGTCAGGGTCCATTCTTGGCCCTCTTATATTCGCTGCTTACATGCTTCACTTGGGCCACATTATTCATTTCATTTGTCTTTGCTACATTCATTTATATTAGTATTGGTTTAACTCTTGTAAACTTGTGTATAATGTTTAGGCTAGTGTTAATAACCTAATGTTTCTGTTATTAACTACTCTCTGTTGGCAGTGGGTTTAGTTTACTTTGTCTTATTGTTTGCATTTGCCTCTATTATTCTGAAACTAATTTCAATCAAGCATAAAGCTAGAAAAATGTGCGTAAATATGTTTACAATGAATGTTTTAGAAGTGTAAATTAAATTTGTGCAACACTGCTCTGCATGCCTCACTTGGCTCACTCGAAAACTCTGCCTTGCCTCTGCTTAACAACCTGTCTACCTAAGCTTCTCTTCCCAAACAAACGCCTTTGTATGTATTGTATGTATTAACACCATTTTGTAATATCGATTTAGTTGTGTATGCACATAATCTTGTAGGACAGGGTGGCATAAAAAACATATTGACCTTTCCTCTGTTCAAGCTGTGCTCTGTTTATCTGTTAAACTTTGCGTGTGTCATTGTGCATTTTTGTTATTACTACCTAGTCCAAAATTGGTCTTTGTTATTTAAGGTTTTTGCAACCATTATCAACCAATGAGAGCAGTGACTCTGTGAGCTGGAGCTCCTCATTAAGCACGAAAGAGGAACAGGAATGTGACATGTGTTTGGCAGGTGGCCATGTTTTACACAATATCTGAGTAGTCTTGTATGTTCCAAAGAGACCTTGAGAGAGTGCCATTGTTAAATACATGTCTTGAGGCTATTCTCTAGTACAGTTAACTTTCTTTTTGCTTATTATACTGATTCACTAGTGTTTGTAACAGGATTGCTAAAGCAGGTGATATTTTCAGTCACCGGCTCATCAAACCAGATCAAAACTACAAAAATTCTGTTTATCTGTGATCTAATGTTTTTCAATATAAAAAGACTGACTTTGTTTTTCAAAGAAAACTTTTAAAATTTCACCCATTTTACCTGAAGTCATACTTCCTTCGTCTGAGGGTTATATTTTTAAATTTCATTCTTTTTTTTGACATATCTTAGCAATATGTAGAAAACTCACACATGGAGAAGATGACCTTATCGTATATCTCAGACTATTCCCCTCACTGTTGTATAATTTGTCCAATAAATGTTAAAGCCATAACAGTGTAAAACTGCTCTAATGACTCTTGAAGGTGGTACAAACTATATTAATTTGATAATTGTTTCAGGGCCCCTCAATGGTTGCTGACACCACCATATTCTAAAGTTATGCTTTTGCTTGATATCTAGGTGCTAATTTTTCTCCTAGTTTTTTACAACTAAACCTTTCCTCAAACAAGACAAACAGGTAGATACAGGTATTGTGTGTTTTAGGGCCTAGATTATGTAAATAGTTAAAGCCAGTGAAGGCACACTTCTTTATCAATAGGTTTCCATGAGGCTGAAACTAATTTTTTCGATTTATTAGATTTTGTTCAAGCAATTAATATCCAATACATATGTGGTTCTGATATAATAGAACTTTATCATTTACTTGACACCACCATTTGTGCTCTGAATGGTGAATAAAATACTTGAAAGCAATGCTAAAAAAAATTACAGAGTGACAGAGAGACGTAAATGTAAGTGGAATGGGAAAAAGTCAATAAATGAGCTGAATGTCTGAATGTCAACCTGCAGTAATTATTTCTATATAAAGAGTCAAGAGCCAAACAAAGATATGCAGACTGGTTTATCACTGCAGCACAATCTGATGCTGTTAGGAGTCATGTAAAATAATTACTAGCTCGAAATGCATTGACTACCTAGATGTACACATACTAGATTTTCTCAAGTAAAACCTCTGAATCAGAATACCTTCTTAATACAAAATAGTAAAATTGTCAGTGATTAACGACAACGACATTTTGAGAGCTCATCATGCAAACAGGCTGCATTAAAGGCTGCATAGCAGGCTGCATATTAATGATAGCTGGCTGGTTTTTGCGATGTTTTAACTCTCGATGCATCTGACACCAGGAGCAACAGGAGCAGAAACAGGATATTGCAATGTCCTTACAGAGAGATCCCTGCAAAGAACCAAAGAAACTAAATATGTAAATTTATAAATACAAATATAAAATGTATTATTTTTCATCTGAACGTGTCACACCTTGATACCGTATCTGTTTCTCATGGCAGCCCTCAGAGACAGTCCTGCAGGTGGAGCACACAGCGGTACCCCACAGGCTGCCGCTGCAGCAGGGCTGAGTATGTCACATAGCGGGAGACAGCGTGCTTCTCCAAATTGTTGAGAGACTGTGCACATAAGGCAAGGGCAGCACCAGAAACCATAGCAACCTAAAAAACACAGAGGTACATAACAGAGAGGTCAAATCTACTTTGGGTGATTTTGTACTGTAGTAAAGGCCCTACAAATGAAAATATGAAATTTGTCAGAGTTGTGGTATTGACTCTTACAGGTACTCGCACTCACGAAGCAGTCACAGAGACCAGTGTTCCAGTCTTTCCCTGTTTGTGCTGCCATTGAATGTCCAATTTTAGTCACAATCGGTGAACAACACACCTGTTAATACACAGAAACTTACATAACACAATAACAGTATGGAATTTGTAAAACGTAAGGAAAGGTATCATGCCCATTGCTCACTTGCAAAGATAATCAGTCAATTTATTTCAAATAAAAGTATATAAATATTAGATATGAAAAATATAACACTACAGCACTCTAAATTGTCCATATGTGTGAATGTGAGTGTGCTTGGTTCTTTGTCTGTAGGTCAATATGTTGGCCCTGCGATGGACTGGCGGTCCGTCCAGGGTGTACCCTGCCTCTTATCTGAAGACAGCTGTGATAGGCTCCAGCACCCCCGCGATCCGACTTCGGATAAGCAGAAGTTAATGGATGGACGGATGGACGCTCTGATTAAATTACTACAAACTTAAGACTTAAAATTATAATTCAGTGTATTTCTTCAAATTAGTAGAAATCAGATCCTTCATTAATAAACACTAGTGAGATCCCCTTATATCTTTTTATACAATTTAACCTCTTCCACTTGGAGGATTTTTGGCTCCCTCTGTCTGCAATATTCACAGAACCCTAATTAAGGTCCTTTTGAGCTGAAGAGGTAATATCTTTGGTTTTTATATTTAAATATACAGTAGATGCCAACATTTCATTCAAATTGTGAGGTTAACAAATATTGTCAAAAATTGACATGACTATGGACAGAGAGGGTTTTACACAACAGGCTAAATCTAGTAGCTTCTTCATCATGTTCATTCTTCAGCACTGACTTCACTGGCCTAACCAATGGATGGGAAAGTAAAAAATCCAGCTGAACAGTGTAGAACGGAGAAAAAAACATCTGCTGATTCAGAAATCATGTACACAATTGAATTAAAGATCTTTTGGGGTTGGAAGAAAGCCTGAAAAGTGTTTGCCATCAGAACGGGCAGAAATATACAATGCATGGATTACATCAGCTGTGACTCCTGTCTGCTCACATAAGAACAGGAGAAAAATTCAGATGCATCTATTATCAGCTGAAAATTCAAATTATTACTAAAAAAGTTCCGGAAAACACTTTAAAGGGTGCCTGCCTCTTTGATCATTTAAAAAAAAAGGTCTTGAACATCAAAGCCATCTTCCTTTAGCTAGATCGATGACCCTTTAACGTCAGATCACTCAAAATACTAAACATCATCATCATAAAAGTCAAATACTACAAATACTGAAATGTATGTTGTATCTATTACCATGTATTAAAAGTTAACAAGTTAGTGTAAGTTTTCTGTTTAATCTTGGTAGAATCAGTGTAGAAACAGAATAGTTTCTTTGACTGAAGCAAAAATGTATTTAAGGAGAAAGATAACACAGTCTCACTGCTTTCTTGTTTAAGCTGTCTTACCGTGATGGCACAAATTGGTTCAAACGGGAGTAAGATATTCTTAGATGTTAATCTTCTTGTTTCCTATGTCAAATGACTCTTTCAGAAGTAACTGGTATTTTATAGTCTTTTCACAAGACACTATCGTGACAGGAAAATACATACAAGGCTTTGTGGTGAAGTTTTGTCTAGACAGCAGCAAATCAGTATATGTTTTGTTAGAGCCTATAGCATAAAAATATGCACTGAAAGCTGTGGTTGGGTGGGGGTTGGTACATGTATGGGCATCCGTGTTATGTTTTAAAATTGTACTCAGAGTAATACAGTGTAAATGTTACTGTGGAGTCAAATAGTAAAAACATTTAATAAACCACAGACTTGATCAGCAAATCTTATGTTTCTAACTGAAAAGTGAAGTTAAAAGAAAAAACAAATCATAGATTTATTTTTATAAATCTATGCTGTCGTGGGTCATAAAGAAAACAATGGTTTCTCCACTCTATATCTGACAGTGACTTACATAAGGTTTATTGTTTAATAAGGCTGATTATGTTATGTGGCACAGTCTCAAATGCGATCGCAGAATGATGCCCCCAGCTATATTGTCAGTTAAGGAGTGGGCCACTTGTCTATACTGCTTCTCTAAAGGTTGATAGAATTGGGAAGTTAACCATGTGCAGACCTCAGAAATAGTGATGGCCACCTGGATTTCTCCACAATACTCCAATGTCTTTGTGCATGCATTCCCGTTAATCAAATTTATTTTGCACATATGTAAAAATTAAAAAAATGCAGAAAATGGAAGTTGCATAGTTACAATAGGAAAGGAAAACAAAAGACAATTCCAAGCCATCTGTTGTTTTCTCCTCATTGAGTATAAGGGAAGCAGTATGTAGCTTATTTTGCAGATAGGAGTTGCCATGTTCTACAAGGAAGTACCAGATTTTTTCAAAAAAACTGGAAATTTGAATTTAAAATACTAAAATTGACCAAAAAAATGGCCAATTTACTCCAAACTTTATTCATCGAGAACTACATTTTTTATTAGATATAAGATTAGATTTGTTAATGGAGTTAATCATTTTCTGTTTTTGTTTAATATTTTGGTGAAAAATAATTATTTATTTATCTGTAAAGAAGTTATTATATATAGAGGATGTATTTTCCTTTATTAAATTAATCGTTTGGATGGAAAACAGTGTCGTCTTAATACTATACCCCTGGCTTTCTTTTGTGTGTGTTTGTGTTTTTGCAATGCACAGTACATACCTAAGCAAAATGTACTAAATATTTATGAAACTACATATTTTACTGCACTAAATAACAAGATTATACTAATTTAATACTCATATACTGTTTCAGAAATGTTACTTCCTATTTGTATTAAGTTACTTCCTATTATGTGCCTATCAATAGGCACATGTTTAGTGAGGGCCCCTTGAACGGAAACCACAACACAAAGGCATTGCGATGGAATATTTACCAACTGACTTCCAACACACATGCACGCATGTGTTGATCTTTTCTAGTGATGGGTAGTTGAGAGTTTCTTGAAGCATTCAATCAATCCATTTAAATTGGTTCACATTGCAAGCTTAATTTGCTCTATGTCTATGAAGATTTGCTCTACTTAACACTGATGGCCATATGAGTCTTCGTGAAGCCTTATAGCCGGTTGGTTTCTAAGAGTGGTTAATTTTAGTGATGGGTCAATAAGGCTTTCTTGAAGCAATAATGCTCTTCTTTGTACTGATGGCCAGATGAAGCTTCATTGAAGCCTCAAGCATTAAAGATTTCCAGCCAAATGGGGCACACAATGTGCATTCAAATCCTCCTGCTGTCCAAAGACTTTTAGGCAAGAAGACAGATTCTAGGTAATTTCATATATGTGTACACATATCTCTTTATATATCGCACCAATACTCAAACCACTTACCAACCAGCGAGACTTAAAAGTCACTGATGACGTCACTTACCTAATTGATACACGCTTTAGTAAACACTTTAATAGAAAGTTTAATACAACTTTCTGCATGTTGGAACTCACAGTCTACAGCACAGGCTGTTACCTGGTTAGTGGGAGAAGCAAATAAAAATCTTATTGAAATACAAAAGGTGTCTGGTTTCTGAGCTATATCTACCACATGAGTGAGAACCAGGTTCTAACTTGAGCAAGTGGCATACTTGTTCTTGAATCTTTCCACCTCAAAGTCATATGCTAGTAACATATGCACCTGACAATATAGTTTCCTGTTTTTTTAAGATGCTGCACAAAAAAGTCCTTCAAGTAAAGCTTTGTCCAATCAGCAGCAAATCTGTAGATGTATGGTTTACCCATATAGCAGCTGTGGTTGTGTCTGCCACTGGTGGATGGTACATATGTGAACATCTGTGTCACGTCACAGACATGACTTCAAAATGTTATAACAAAATAACTAATATCCAGCAAACAATCATCATTTTAGATGTATTTGTTTGTGTATTTGCTGTGTGCGTGTTGTATATTTGTGTATTAGTATTCTGCAATGTTTCTGATTGTGGTTCTTTTCTTTTCTTTTCTTTTGAGTGGTTGTAGTGGGGCAAAACAGTTTTCCTCTGGGATTAATAAAGTTTTTTGAATTTTATATCTTGAATTTAATGTTACTAATTGTTTCACAACAAACATGTTTTAAAGAAAACTCTAACCACGCACCCCCACCTCAGCTAACTTTCTGTGCGCAGGACACTTCCTTCACAAAGGTGTGAAGTCTCATGTTCAGGAAACAAAACAGACAAAGTGTTTAATGCACAATTAATTGAAACAATGTCATACAATGGTATGGGAGTGTGAGCTGAGATTTGATCCTGCCACCTTCTGCATTAGGTTACATTACCTATTACATTACTTATCTTTACTTACTTTGCCTGGATAAGTATTTTTTCTGTTGAAGAAATATGGCTTAAAAAAGCCTTTTTTCATACAGTACATTATACAAACGCTAAATTGACTAAATATTAAATTAAATACTGTTTGTAGTTTTTTTTTACTAAATAATAAGATTAGATTTTCAAGAACTCAAATCTTAATATTCATTCACATTTCTGAAAAGTTACTAACTTTTCTTGGGTACATTTTTAGTGAGTGCCCCCTGAACAGAAACCACAACTAAAAGGCATTGCATTGTGGTGAAACATTTTTAAAGCAACTGCTTCACACCCACATTGACACACTGGTCCGTGTACTTCTCACTGAAATCATACTTCAGATATTTCAGATATTTATGCAAAGGAGAAAACAGGAAGTTGTAAATCTGTTATTTTGGTGAAAAAGAATAAGTTGCCTGTGCACATTTCACTTAGTAGTACTTGTAACACTTAATGTTAACGTACAATCATTAAGTCAACAGAAAACATAAAGCAGTCACAATTATGTGCCCCACAAAAATGTTTTTGGAATAGCAGTTTGTTGTATATAAACATAAGTTTTAGGAGAAATAGTTGCATTAACCGCATTTGACATTTCTTCTCTGCCAAGCTGTCGATGCAGTCGCCTGCTTATGTAATTTTACATTATTATTATCATAACTACCAAGTCCAAAACACGTCAACAATCTCTCTGTACGTTACTTGACAAACATACCTTGAGACAGTGCTATTGTTAAATGTATGTCTTGAGGGTATTCTCTGGTAAAGTTACCTTTTTTATTCTCTTTATACTGATTCACCAATGTTTTAACAGGTTTGTAAAAAGCAGACGCTCGCAGCTGCATCATTTCAGTAAATGTCTGGAAACAGGAAACAAACTGGAAACAGTTTGTAATGGGAACCAAACTACACATAATGATATTGAATATGAAAATACTTAAACATAAAAATATAACATTTCAGATTGAAAACAACATAAATGTTTAATTGAATGTATTTGATTCAAGTGATCTATTAGACAAATTAATGACCAATATTTTTTTTTATTTATGAACAGTTTTATTTCTACCAGAAATGGGCATAATCAAGTTATAGTGCTTTTGAGTTTTTGTAAATAAACATTTTAAAACAGTACAACTTAATACTTTCTAAACAATGCAGTGGCCTATTAGATTTTTGACAAAGGGGGTAGTGAGCAAAACAATGATTAAACCGGATTTTCAAGGTTGGTCAGGAACTATTGTTGTTTTTTCTAGGGATGAATTCCTCAAGTTAAAACAAACCACCAGATCTTTAGTGTTGTGTAAAGATCTAACAGCTTGATAAACTACAAGTCCCTAAAAAACCCTTTCTGAGTCTAACGTTTCCTGTTCAGACCTGTTGTTTGAGTGGGGCCTAGCTTTTTTAGCCTTTTACCCAAAGTTATAGTGCCTTCATTTCAGGGTTACATTTAAAATGTCATGCTTTTAGTGGTAAATTTTAGCAGAGCAAAATAATGTAGAAAACTGCATCATGTTCATTACTACAAGAGAGCTCATCAACCAGTATATGTTGAATTGAAACTAAATGTCAAATGGTGTCTTTTAGTATTACTGTAATTAAACTATAGTTATCATTATTATCATTTTTTTAAGTAAAACTATTGGAAGTCAAAAAAACAGTTTGATCTAAATCAGGTTTCCTAAAATAAAAGATTGTGCAATACTCAGCAAGGAACGACAATGACACCTGGTTGGCTCACAAAGCCAGCAGGCGGTGGATTTGTAGGAATCATCATCACTGGAACAGACTGCATAGCAGGCTGCATAACAGGCTGAATATTAATAACAGTTGGCTGATTTCTGCGATGTTTTAACTCGCGATGCATCTGACACCAGGAGCACCACTCGCAGAAACAGGAAACTGCAATGTCCTTACAGAGAGATCCCTGCAGAGAACCAAAGTAACAAATCATGTAAAGTTGTACAAATGTGAAATGTATTGTTTTTCATCTGAACATGTCACACCTTGATACCATATCTGTTTCTCATGGCAGCCCTCAGAGACAGTCCTGCAGGTGGAGCACACAGCGGTATCCCACAGGCAGCTGCTGCAGCAGGGCTGAGTATGTCACATAGTGGGAGACACCTGTTCTCTCCAAATTGTCCTGCAACGGTGCATGCGAGGCAAGGGCAGCACCAGAAACCATAGCAACCTAAAAAACAGAGTTACACAACAAAGTGGTGTGTAAAGTAAAGGTCCTGCAAATAAAAATATAAAATATGTCAGAGTTGTGGTATTGACTCTTACAGGTACTCGCACTCTCGAAGCAGTCACATACACCAGTGTGCCACTCTTTCAACGGTTGTGCTGCCATTGGATCTTAAACGTTGGTCACAATTTGTGAACAACACACCTGTTAATACATAGAAGCATATGTAAAACAATATAGAGTTTGTGAAAGATGATATGGGAAATGGTCTGACTTCTTAATTCCTCAAAGTATCTACACCAGTGACAATTAGATTTACAAAAATGCATGTACTGGTTTAGTTAGTGTAAATAGTAGAGGACATTTCAGGATTGTGCAATTGCAATTGACCTCAAAGTAGCTAGGACCACATCACCAAGACAACCATTGGAAACACACTGCAATGGATTAAAACCCTGCAGCGCTCACAAGGTCTCCCAGCTCCTGCGCATGTGCAGGCCCCCGTCTGAAGTTTGCCAATGAACACCTGAATAAGTGTGACTGGAAGAAGGTGCTGTAGTCAGATGAGACAACATTGAGCTCTTTGCCATTAACTCACCCGTCGTGGATGGGTGTTCCAGCACAACAATAACCCAAAACATCCAACAAATGCAACAAAGGAGTGGCTCAAGAAGAAGCACATTAAGGTCATGGAGTGGCCTAGTCAATTTCTGGACGTTAATCCAATAGAAAACCTATGGAGAGAGCTAAAGTTCAAAGTTGCACAGAGACAGCCTTGAAACCTGAGTGATGTAGAGATGATTTGCAAAGAGGAGTGAACCATAATTCTTCCTAAAATGTGCGCAAACTCGGTCCATTACAAGAAACGTTTGACCTCTGTTTTTGCAAACAAGGTTTCTGCCTTCTGTATTAAGTCTTTTTTGTTAGAGGGTTCAAATACTTATTTCACTCAATAAAAATCAGTTTCAATCTTTTATTCGAAGTTATTTTTTCAATTTTCCTTTTGATGTGCTGTGATCTGTCACTGTTAAAATAAATCTACCATTGAAATGATACTGTTCGGAGACTTTTCATTTCTTTTTCATTGGACCATCTTACAAAATCAGCGAGGGATCAAATAATTATTTCCTCCACTGTATATAATATATAATATACTGTATATGTATATATATATCTATATATAGAGAGAGAGATATATATATATACAATAATTATATATAATATAAAAATGTGTTCGTTTTTGGGAAAAAAATGCTTTTAAATATCAATTACAGAAATTACTAATGCTTAAAAAAAATGATGTGGCATAAACCACCCTTCACTTTATTATAAATGTTAAGTACATTTAACATTTATATTAATATAGAATATGTTAGGGTAATGATACAAATGTCTAGTGAAGCGGTTAAAATGTCTTACCTGATCCTGAGGTGATGCCTTGTTACCACTCCTGAATCTGCGAACAAATGTAAGTATATGCTTGGATTTGGAGGGGTGTACTGTGGATTTAGAACAACTGAATGCAAAAAATGCTGCAAAACCTGAATCTGTTGGCACAAAGAATTAAATAACAGTAGCTCAGTGGTTTTAAGTTTACATACTAGTTTTTGTGTAGTCATTTGTCACATGAATTAATAGTCCTTTAACAGGTCAGTTAAAGAATGGAATTTTAAAATTACATGAACAGGAAATTCTTACATTTTCTGATGTTTTTGTTTTTTCATCCTAATAATGGATAATCATGATTATCTTTATGATTGTTTATTTTAGTCCTGTACCTGGACTTTGACCGAGATATCGTGGTGTGTTTTCTTATTTTTTATTTTCTGTGCACGTATTGTGTCCAAACTATGAGTCCTGGGTTTTGTCAGCATTTTACAAACTTGACCAGCCAGGTAGGATAACATCTGTCATGCCTGTGTAGATGGTTTCATCTGTGTCTCCCAGTTTCTGTCATTTCATGACAGTTTAGCACAACAAGATTCTCCTGTCACATTGCAATGACAACATGGCCTCTTTGTGTATTCAGACTTCCTGTTTTGATACCAATGGTGCACAGTAATGTGCTCAGAATGATGTTCAATAGCTCTAACAGCCTCCAGGACTAAGGATGATGCAAGATGTCTAAAAACTTTAAACATATAGACTCATATTAAAGTGAGAAAAGTAGGTGGTTTAGGCTGTAAAATAATGTGACTTCTGCCCCCTGGTTAACATTTGATTACACAATTAGAATAAGGTTGTTGTTAACACCATGTTTTGTTTCTCTGTTAAATTGCTATATTATATAATTTTTTTTAAATAACCTCAAGTATTATTTTTGTTTTCCAATAAAATGCATTATTGCTCACCATATTGTAATAAACAGTGCCTACTGCACTTTTCTTACTTTACCTGCTGGAGCCTGCAGGAATTGTACAATGAGTCATGCAAAGAAATTACACTGTAAATGTTAGAGTGTGCTTCTGTTTTTTGTATTACTGCAAGTTTAGCTTATAATGTATTTCAACTCATGTGTACCTAGGTCTAAAAGAAGACCCAAAGCATAGACACAGAAATATAGAAATTGAGAAGCAAATAGACCCAAAAACAAAAGAAAGCTGGAAAAAGTTGTTGTTTAACTCAAGGACCTGGATTATGGACTACATCAGCTGTGAGTCCAATGTCTGTCATGAAGAACAAGAGTAGTAAACTCAATGATGCATCAGTTATAAGGAAAAAATGAAAGTAAAGCTTATTTTGATTTTTTTGCATTATTAAAGTAATGTGTGTACAGATCAAGTAAATCACTACAGTGCTATACCTTGATTACATAATCAGATTGATTATATTGACTGTAATCAATATGTTGTTGGGAGAAATGCTGCTAAAATGGGAGTAAAAATGGGAGTCTGTTGATATAAGAAACAATGCACTTGCTTGAGCTGAAGATTAAGAGATAGATATATCTCTATCTCTAAATATAAACTCATTGTATCATGAGCTGATTTTGCCTTTTATTTTCTTAGCATTATTTAGGAATATTTTAATGCATTTTTCTATAAAACTGCCACCCATAATTCTTTTAACTGTTGGCATATCAGCAGATAATTTTCCTAAAGAAACACTTTGCTTGAAGCTTCTATTCCTGTATCACCTTCAGTGCACACACGTGAAGGCATCATGACAAATAAAAACGAGTAAGTGCGTCAAAACTGAACGTTTTTTTAGTTTATTGCTATTATCAAATTTAAAACTGTACAATTAAGATGGTGTGGAGGCAGATGTTCTGGGTGCTGCAGGATGCTCTGGGTGCTGCAGGAGGCTCTTTGTGCTGCAGGAGGCTCTGGGTGCTGCAGGAGGCTCTTTGTGCTGCAGGAGGCTCTGGGTGCTGCAGGAGGCTCTTTGTGCTGCAGGAGG
>JAUMHJ010015177.1:0-38084 GCA_032361105.1 Microctenopoma lineatum
AGGAGTCAGACGGGATTCGAACCCACAACCTCCTGCTTCCCAGTCTGACGCCTAACCCACTGAGCTACCAGGCCGCCAATAAAATAAATAAAAATGTGATATAAAATCTAATTCAAATCAAAGGTTAAAATACTGAAATCGAATACAAGTTGTTTCTATGAAATTGTTTTTTCTGACTCAGCGATGGTCTTTTATTGATTGGGCCATTATTTGGCACGAAAAAAAGAAGAAATAAAGAACCTGGATGCAATATAGCACACCAGAAATGATCACTAATACGTGGATTCAATGCATATTTATGAAAGAGGCCTAATGTGAGTAATTGAGTATCTGTGTGTCGAGCTTTGACGCATGTCTTGCAGAGTCAGAAATGTCTGCGACTCTGGCGTGAATGCACCCGTTATCGCGTTGCTGATTGTCTTGAATGGAAGGCATCTAAAAATAAATGTGCATCACTTCATGTGGACTACATGAGGTTGCCATGACAACCGGGCTTGTTTTCATGTCAAGGAAGGCCAGCTGAGCCTCTGCCAGGGAGGAGAAAGGGAGATGGAGAATGGAGGGTGAAGGAGGGACGGATCGCGAGGGCACCATAGAAAGTGAGGCGAGGAAGAAGTAATATGATGAAACGATGAATGAAAAAGAGGAGGGATCAATATAAGTATTGACTACAGACACTGGACCCTGAACCCTTGGTGCCTGAAGGGGCAGCGAGTCCATAAAAAATATCCCAGAGGGGATCAAAAAGGATAAATTATGATTATTATCAGTATCCAATTTCCCTTCAAAACACTAACCTTCAGCTAACCACCAAATGTTCTAACCATTCTTAGATGCTGCCCCATTCAAATGAATGAATGCAATTTAACTCAAATAAATTCAACATAAACCATTTGCAGACACTTTTGATAGCGGCAGTGCTGGAGCAGTATGTGCATATATTCTTTCAGCTCTGCTGCAGTCAGGCGAGGCATCCCCCCCTCATGCTGTCCTCTTTCCTTTCTTCAGCATTACACATGGTATGATAACATTTGTGACAGCCCAAGTACAACCCTCCACAAACACACATGCATCAGTCCCTAACCCCCTGCTGAGCTAAAAGGGGAAAATCTCAAAATAGTAAACACAGTGGGCTCACTGGAGCGAAAAGCAGGAAAAGAGAAGGAGGGGGAAAGCACCTGCAGCCAAAAATAGCTGAAGCTGTCTTTTTGATCGGGCTATTTATAGACACAACTGCAGCATAGTGCAACAATGAAAACTTCATTACTGAAGGATTGGCATGTTTTTTTTAACTGGTAAAACAACATTTCAAATGACAACATGAGAGGAAGTAAAAAAGCAACTGGGCCTGGTCCTCTGAAGCATATAACTATTAAGATGAATGTGATTTCTCTGTGTCATGAAAGGATTATTTGGAGAACACACGATCAGAGAGATGAACCAGCGGAGGAACATAATCTCTTCCTAATTTCCTCCCTTCAGTGACTCTCTCTGATTTTGACATAGTTTTCTCTGCAGACTGAAGGTAATGAATGCATAAATCAAGGTTTCAGCTCCAGTTGTAGCCGGGGGGGCTTTACATGAAGGAGCAGCTTCACAAGCCAGAAAAGCTCCTACATTAATAACATCTTGTGTAACCAGCCATGTTGTCATGCTAACAGAGAAGAGAAAAGTCTCCTATTCTCCGCAGGATGATCACTGTGGGTACCTGTTGTTGCTGTACTGTACAACACGTATGAGTGTAAATGCTATTTGATAACATAAGAACATTTTAGAATAGTAGACGAGGCCAGATTTTCCTCTCGCTTTATCCAACTCACTATCATTAGGTCGACAAAGCCAATTAATGTCATCATTGCATTTCCACCCCTCACAGTCCCATCTGCCCTGTTAGGGCAAAGTTAGGTGTTAATTGGACAGGACGTGTCAAACCTTATTCACTGCTTGTGACTTGTTCCTGTTATACACAAAGGAACCAACATCTATTTACCACCATCATTAGCATCTGGACAGGCACAGCCTTGATTTAAGTCAATCTCATCCCGTGTTTGAGTCCTCAGTAAACAGTTAGAAAGCCAGAAATAGCTGTGATTGAGTCTCGTCCCCTTTCTCTCACTCATAAAAATAAACACACATGCATTTGTGCTCAGTGATCTGTTCAAGCATGTGAACATCCGCACGCAAAGCCCTCATGTAGGAGCTTTATTTTACACAGAAAGTCCGTCTCTACTGTATGTCTGTCCAACACACACACACACACACACATTTGTCTTTTGCTGTCCATGTTTATCATGCTACAACAGAGTCTTGGCATCTCGGGATTCATATAGATTTATAATGTTGAGGATAAATTATTAAAATCGTCAGATTTATTTGTCCAGCATCTCTTTTCAGAAAAATCTGATGATGAGATAATCATTACTGCAATTAAAACAAATGTCACAAGCAGTCTGTGTGAGACGGAAAACCAGGTAATGAATTTATGGAGTGAGACAGACAACCAAACATAATTTTCGTGAAATGGAAATAAGGAGCAGGCACTTTTCAAAAGGCCGAAATGCAAATTTGATGCACATATCTGCCGGCCGGGCGAGAGAATTATTTCCAAACAGACACGTCATGCTGTTATCGGCTGCATCATTAAGTAAGAGACAATGTTTTTGGTGCTGCAGCAGCAACAGTATGACAGAATGACACACACCTATAAAAACATTTTCCATGCTTCATTCTCATCCACACTAAAAAGCTTCTCTTCGTTCCCGCTCATTTCTCTTTTACAGTCTTAAGGTAAGTTAAACAGTAATATTTAATGTACATATCATGTTTTTCTACACACTTTGGTTCATTATTTGAGATAAGACATCAGAAAGGATTTGGGTTAATCCAGAAAGCAGCTTTGTGCCTTACTTATGTTACATAAAATATTTCTGCCTGGGCTTCACTTTTAATGCATTCCCCTGGCTTTCTCAGTACTCTGCACACACTTAAAGTTTAATGATTAGCCCAGGTGCAAACTCAGAAATTTGTACAAGTGTGCACTTGAGAGAATAATGACCTGCTTTTGGTCTGTCATATTTCACTGAGCCGGCTCACTCAGCCCATTGCCACCGTCATGGATTTTGCTTGAGTAAAAGAAAGGGTATTATTACTAAATCAAGAAAATGATTCATACCAAGGTTTGCAGTGCATCATGCTTCCTAAAAACAAATCCAACAAAACAACCATTCAACCAAACAGGAAATGTTATCCAACAGCATTGTTTGTCGACAAACATGCAGTGATTATTAATGAAACTGAATAATGGTCGTGTTGGAAATGATCTCAATCACCTAAATTGTTTCTTTGTGTCTGAAAAGTGATTTTAATGGCTCCTCACTTGTCTAAATCCTGCTCACTGACAGGCTGACACAAAAAGTTGAATGAGTTTAAAGGCATCATCACAGAGACAATCAGTGTACGTGAACAGTGCCAGGAAATCATTTAAATGGGCTGAGTTAAACAGATGGCCTGTGCATAAAGCGTTTGCATATAAACAGGGTTTGGATGGTGGTGTAAGGCAGAGCCAGCACAAACAGTGGGCATCTCTCTGCTGTCCTCAGGTAAACATGCATGTTTTACATCCTGGAAGTAAGTGCTGAGTCAGATGGATATTGGCGTCTAGGGATCTCGTGAGGATATTAGCATTAGCACTGACTCAACAAAGAATTCAATGCACTGAAAAGACACTGACATGGAAAAATGCCAAATCGATAATAATGAGTCTCATGCTTTGGGCTTCAAAGGTCATATCCTACTGAGTGAAGGAGTATCAGAGCGAAAAGAAGATCAAATAGAAGCATGCGTTTAAAGTAGTTATCACTGCAATACCAAGCTCAGTTTTACTATTTTAATGGCCTTTAAACAAGAAAGGTTTACTGTATGCTCAGTAAGTAGTTAAAGACTATACGGCAAACTACAGAAATGAATTAAAGGTGGTGTCTCAGCAAAGACATAAATAAAAGCAGCATAAAGGTATGATAATAAAACCCCCTCAATAAAAAACATCCATAAATACAAACTAACAACCAGGCACGCTCACAGTCACATCTACGTACAATTTTAGAGTCACCAATCAATAAAAGCAGGAACTAGTGAATAGATCTAGAATATAATAAGTCTACTTGGAGGACACAAGTAATGTACCTTTTAATTTGAGTTATAATAAAACGACAAACGTCAGAAAACCAAAGCCAGGACGATACCAACCTTAAGAGAAGGAACAGGCAGAGGCTTGTTGAGCTTATCCAGGGAGATGAAGGTGAAAAAGGCAGACACAGCTCGATATTTCTCCTTCTCTGCATTCACCAACGAGGAAGCATCTACCACCACTTCAATTTCCATAGACTTGTTGCTGACAAATGTGAGTCGCCCCGTCACTGTCACCACACAGCCTTAGGAAGCAAATGAATAAGACAAGAAAGCGTGTTTGATATAAATGGAATTGAGAAATGTGTCTTTGTTTGATTTGCTATTGTCATTTTGTTATGTTAAGCACTTTACAAGGATAAAACATCGCACATAGAAAAATGTAAATCACCTGAAAGTGAACATAAAATATTCACTTTGAATAATGGAAATCCAACTAAGAAGCCTGATGTAAAATTACACACAAACTGAACATGAAACAAGCTGGTATGCCGAGAAAAACTCAACATCTTCTCTCGCCATCTCCTTCTGGTTGTTTCATCATGAACTCCTTGAAGTGTGTTGCACAGAGTCTGCAGCGTGAGACAGACCAATGTGACTGGGAGAAATTAAGAAGCATGGCCGATCAGTCTCTCCTCCTGCAAGGTTTTGCAGATTACTACATAGTAAGGATGTTGTCAAATAAAGCTGCAGTTAAGTTGGATTTCAGTTACTTCTTAAAGATCAGTTAATGTCAGCATATATTTAAAGAAGAAATCGTGTTATTTTCTTCACCTGTTTTTTATTTTAGTAGGAGACTCATCCAACCCAGGTGACATTTAACACGTTTGACATGCTCCTCTCTTTATGTCACTACAGAGAGAGCTGAAGAAAAAAGTCTGTATTGGGCATTGCTGATGTGTTTCTTTCTTCCCGGTAATGTGTCTGTACTGTATTATTACTGTCGTTGCCATAGAAACGAGGTGAGAAGGTTTCATCCCTGCAGTCTGAGACAGATCTTGACAATATAATATCTTATAAAACAGTCTTAAATAATGAAAGATGTACATCGAGAACGGTAATGGCCTTTAGCGTGGTATGTGCGGCAAAGTACGCTGACCTCACAAAATCCACTTCTACAAGAATGAGACTCGATTGATACAACACAAGCTATAACACTGTCATCATCATGAAAAATAACAGCACTGATTGTCCGATGTTTACCTGGCAAGCAGCCACTTGTTGTCATGCTAATAACCACTATTTATAAGCACTTCTGTCACTTCCACAGAGTAGAATTAATACTATTTATTACTAATCATTACTATTTGCAAAGCACTAATTCAACAACCTGTTTTCTCATTTAAGCGTGAAGACAGGTTGGAAAACAGGACATGTGCCAGTTATTAACTTGGCTAAAATTACCTCGGTCTATAACTGCAGCTTAGTAATTACTCAGCTTCTGCTAAATTTAACTAAACGTCTGTGGCTCTTTTCCAAAAAGAGTGTGATTATACATCATCAAAAGTTGTGCTTTCCATTTCTCGTTCCGCTCAGTTACATTTTATAGACTTTATGGAGTATTATGAGAAACGTCTGGAAAATTGATGACTTCAATGTTTGAAATTTTAAAACAAAGTTAATTATAGTATGAATGAACTTTCCCAGCGCTGCGTGTCTATGAGCTGGGTCTCTGAGTCGAGCCAGGAAAGCTAGAGAAGGACTTTTTAATGTGCACACGCAGCGAACCACGATACAGAAATGGGGAGAAAGAGATTTTAGGCGTCATTCACTAAGTGACCGACCATTACTGGAAGAAACAAGCCAATTCTAGTATCCAGTTCCTGTAATACATCAAAATGATAGTTTTCCACAGTGTTAACCATATGTCTGCCAGAGACTAGAGCCCCTAAGCTTATTTTTTATTGCAATATAATGTTACATCTATTGTTGTCTGAGCCCTATAGTGCACTCCCTCAGCTCTGGGAACTACAGCTGACAGTTTTTTGTGCACTGGAGAAAATATGAGTGCTTTAAATTAGATTTGTGGTGTGTGTGTGTGTGTGTGTGGTATGAAATTACAGTGATCTTACATACTAAGGGATTTGAGACATGACATGAAGGTGGCAGTGGACATTTCACTGAGAACTGTGGATGTGTAGGTTATTCAGAGCAATGACTGTCTAAGATATTCAGATGTAATACGGCAGTGCAGCATTTTTGATCGTAGCACATACACTGAAAGTATTTTCTCCCCGGTTGTCTGGCCCATTGAGTGTTTTTTCGTGTTAAAAGTCCAGACTCATTCAGGTACAGTAAACTATCTCTGGCACAGATGGATTAGGTTCAGTGAAGCCTGCTCTCTTACTGACATTACACAAAAAAATAAGCCTTGATGAGACGGAGTGATTTTTTTAAAAGACCTTCATGATTAATAATTGATTAATGCAGAAAGTAGATCTTGGACTCGTGCTGCACTGAAGGTCAGCCAATATGAAAAACTGGCAGAGTCCCATCTCTGAGGAGCGGTTTGATACAGCTATTCTGCTGTGAGGAGAGTCCATGCCAGGGTTTCATGTTGCACCGCGCTAGGAATGTAATATCCTGGAGCCATACATGTGCTATTTTAGCTACAGTCTGCAAGAGTAGAGTTTATTTTTTCCTATTATTCCTTCTACAGCCTTTGGGCAAACGGGAATGTGTTTCTCAGGTCGTGAAAACAAGACTAAAAAGACCTGGCCTCAATTTTGTTCTGTTTGTTTGAACACGTTTTCATTGTGGCGCTGGCACTGCCCAGAGACGCTACATAAGGAAGTAACAGGGCAATACACAGGTGAAATAACAACCCTCACTTGTGACAGCTTCTCCAGAAACACGAGGCAGACAGGACTGTTGCTTTTGTTGCTGTCAGTCAAAGTAGGTGCATCACATTGAGACACAGAACAGTAATGTGGCTTTTATATCACCTGAAAACTATTTTATTTAAGCAAACAGATGAATTTGTATCATCCCAGTGAACAGATTCCAAAATGCGGTCATAACGCGTCTTCAACATGTAAGTATGAGGTTTGCTTCATTTCCAATGCTTACAATATTCTAATGCTACAATAAATAAACTTTATTTGAATACTTTATTTTCATATCTAGTTGGAGCAGTTAGGTGAATTAGTGATTAAACCCGTGTATACATTGAAAGTACAGTATTTTTTATTATTTAGTTATGTGTTCTAGTGAATATCTGTACATATACAACTTGATCAAGCCTTCACTGTACTTACTGGGTTTCTAGAGAAGTCACAGAGTGAAACCACTGCCCATAAACATTCAGCTGTCCACACTTGTCTGGGTATGGGACTCGTTTTCAGATAGTTCACATTTGTTTTCCTTTATTGGGCATAAAACTTAACCAAACGATGGAGCTATGCCTCGCTGCATTTCACTGACTCAAGCTCATATTTTATTATTGTGGTCAGAAATGATCACAGATCAGTTTCAGCTAAACACACCAATCAACAGAATGTGTGTGTGTGTAGCTTTTCCACACAACATGACAGATGAACTATGTGATGACAAGTTAACATCTGGGGTCTTTAACTTTTCCCTTCCCTCTGGCCACAGTAGTTTTTGTTCTGGTGTGGCTGCAAACAAATACATGTTAAGCTGCTTTGTTGATTCTGAAACTCTTGAAGCTATAAGTTATAGTTTAACTTCAAGTTTTCTGTAGTTTCCTGCGTTAACCCGCCCAGTTGTGTGCCGATTTCTTTCTGCTGCTCGAGCTCTCGAAATGAAAACCTCACCAACTAGTTAACAGTGTAGACAAAGTGGAACCTCCTAAAAGTCATAAACAATTAATCTCAACATCCTCCACGTGGGCCATGTACAGACACAGAGCTCCGTCTGTTTAATGTTGTGGGTCTCATAGTATTTATAGTTCATTTTGTCCAATCGTCTGCTGGTGTGTGGTCGTCTAGTTTCACGCTGGTTTGAAATGACAAATGTGTTTATGGCAAAGTATCAATGAGCCTTTAAGGAAAAGTTCTTAAATGTTTTCCACTGTCAACAATTTGTCACCTTTTCAAATCTTACAGAACCTTACAGTTCTTTAAGAACATGACACTGTTTTTTCTGTCCATCAACCTTTGGCTTCATCTTTTTACCATTTTACAGGCTTTCAGCCAGGATATATTGTTACTGAATATAAATGATTATCACTATGCCTTATTGATCTGTAGAATATGGACATCAGCCCTTTTAGATCCTCCTGACTTACCAGCCTTGTTGTTCAGATGAATAAGAGCAATACCAAGACATCAGAGGACCAAGGTGTCTTTGTCTTTTAGAGCAGGCTTTGAGTAAGGCCTTGTTCTTCACTGCTGTTTTCTACTGATGTGCTTAATTTAATTTATCACCTGTATTCATTCATACATTCAAGTTTTGGCAAATCATTTGAAATTATGAATAGATATTCTGTGTCAATAAATCTGTCTTTATCCTTTGGTGATTTCTGTTTTTCTCTTCTTTTGCTATCAACATGTTTCCAGATGACTTTTACATGTCCGTAGAGGAACAGTTGTTCACAACTATAACTTAACATTGAGGATTATTATTTTTCTTCATGTGCCTCTTGACTGTTTTGTCCGAGCACCATAAGCAAAAGGGGAAATCTACTGGTGACATAACGCCTAAGTCACCGTGGAAGCCAGGAGAAATCATGTCATCACCTCCTAAACTCAGAGGACAGACAGAGGCAACTGAAGCAAGAAAACAGCAGATGTGGACATGGAGCTCAACAAATATGTGCTGTTTAGTTATCAGGTCCTTAAAATCCCAGAAAGGGGGCTTTTTAATGTTTTTAATATCCCATCCCTCCAACCACTCACTCAGGACTCACTGCAAAAACACTTTTGGGCTCAGTGAATTGTCAAACAGGAATAGGTTCAGCTGCATTTGAAATTGAATGTGCCGTAAATGAGGTGCAGTTAGAACTGAGGAGTTTAAAAAATAGTTACCACTTAATAATTCAACAATGGGGAGAGATGTAGCTGGTCTATTGTTAACATTGTATCCTGAGGTAATGATAACACCTGAATGTCAGCACTAGATGTCTGGATCACATCAGCAGCACATGAACATATAACATACACAAATCCACAAATGTAATCCACTCTTCTCCACCACATCCGTCACTTTTGGCATATTTAGATTTCGTTAAAAGACAAGTGAACACAATATACTGACAATATTTAACAGTAAAGCTTTAAGAATATTAACATCAACAGGTATAAGCACTTGTGATGCTGCTTCGCTTTTCTGTTTGAATACAGGTAGGAAAAAAAGGTAAGAAACAAGTAGGTTAAAGCACAGACACTTAAGTTACACGATGTGATATATGATATATATTTTAATCACTAAGCCACCAAAACATTTTACTAGTATGCATGAGAAATGTGTTAAGCTTATGGTACCGATTAGTGTTCTCAAGAATGTGTACCTGTAGTGTAGGGGAGTATGGTTGCTTCTTCTTATTTTAATGCACTTTATCCTTGCTCCCACACTAAATGTCCTTTAAGCACCTTGGATCAACTGTGTCATGCAAACTGTCAATAAAACCATTAACCCAGTGCTCAGAACGCAAAGCAGAATATAAGGAGTCCCTGTGGATGAACAGCTCTGATGCACTATGAAGTCAAAGGCTACATGGATAATAGTGCCATCGCATGAACTTCAAAATAAGTGGCGTGTGTCACTGTGGAAAAGACTTAAAGAGTCTATAACAGTGTATAACTTGCTTCTCACGGTGAGGAAACAGCTCAGAGACAAAGCTTGGTAATGGAAAAAAACTCAATCATAACAATGGTGACGGGTTTTTTTTTTCCTGTAGCAGCAGCCATAAAACACACAACTGGTCCTGGAAACACTGTGACAGCTGTTAAGTTTAGCTAGCCTATTTCAAAGCAGCACAGTCGGGGGCTGAATTGGCTGGCTTTTTCCACATTATCGTGTAATTGGGTTTTTAGAGAGTGCAGTTCATTAACAGACTGGAGGCAAAAATAAAAGAAAAGCAGCGTCATGGAAGGTGGAGACACAGCTTCGTGCAGCCGAAAGTGCCAACACTGCCGTGCTTTGTTTTTTAGATTTATGTATCCTTCAAACCTGATGACATTTTTGTATGAGTACGTTAAAGTTCAGAACATATTCTCTTCGTCACTCCTCGCCATAAATATATTACTCGAAGCCAGAGGTAGAGCCTCTACCAAGCCTCCAGCACACAGTGACTGTTCACAAAATGACCACAATTAGCTAAAGAATTATCCCAGAGAGGCGAAGTGGAAATGCACCACAACCACAATATGACCCAAAAAATGATGATGACCAACATAGACACAGGCAGGCACAGCACGAACAAAAGAAACTGGGATCCAGTGCAGAGGGATAAAGAAGAACCCACTCGTGTCCATCTCCATTTTCTCATAACCTGTCTATGACCCTCACCTTTCTTGATCTTGCGATGGAAGTTGATGGCATCCACAGAGGCAGTGACGATGTTGGTGTTGCAGTGCCGAGCCGCCACGATGCCAGCAACCTCATCCATCAGCTTCATGGTGACACCTGTTCCAGACACACACACAGTTTGATGTAAGACAGATATTACAATACATTAAAGAAGAAAGTTTAATAAATGTTTTTTTGTTATTGACCTTACAAGAAGTAAAAAAACAAACTGCCTTACTGAATGATCCACCTGAAGCTAAATTATGAATGAGTCTCGTTGTCATTTCCTCAACATTAGTTTCTCATTCAGACTCATTACTCTGTGTGTCGACAGACATACATTTGCTTTCCTGCCAAGTGCTAGATGAAACAGTCGGTACAGGTACGTGTTCAGAAATCAAATATAAAACACAGGATGTTGAGGTTTCACTTCAGGTTATGTGCAAGTGTGTCTTGTATGGACTAAACTAGAAACAAGTGTTAATTAGTGGACTGTTGGGATGCCTGTAGACAGATGCATCACATGCACACACACAAAGGAGGGTGGGGGTGTTCAGAGAGTGTGTGAGTGGATGGTTTGACACAAAACCTTGTTCTAAGACAAGACAAACTCTAGATCAAGTTGAGCAGTAACACTGTGCACCCATTTAGAGTGCTGTTGCTATTATTAATAATAATTCTTGACACCTGCTTTGTATCAGTTTTTAGTTTTTAAATGAATCATATCTAGTAAGAGAAGCTGTAAACATTTGAATCCCCTGCAGAACCATTGTTGAAAGGCAGAGTCCAGAAGTCAGATCTAAATTCTATTTTCCGTATGCTAGTCACAATCGGGTTAGTCACACTTTTCTTGCTTAGAGGTAATGCTGCACAGAGCACTGATAAGTCTACTGAACTACAGAAGACTGGTCCAAATGAACCCGTACTGTTTTCAGTAGATGGTTAAAGAAGATCAGCAGTTTCCGAAATACTCAGACCAGCCCATCTGTCACCAACAACCATGCCATGTTCAAAGTCTCTTAAATCACTGTTCTTCCCCATTCTGAAGCTCAGTTTGAACTGCAGCGGTTCGTCTTGACCAGGTCAACATGCATAAATGCATTGAGTTGCCACCACTTATTGGCTGATCTATGCCTGATAAAGTAGTCGGTGAGTGTAGAAGGCCAGCAGAGAACTGAAGCATGCTTCAGGTCTAATAAGGGGGGTCTCAGCACATCATATAAATTGTTCCTGAGAACCAGTGCGTCAACAGTAATGAGATGAGATCTGGAGCACATGGCCTTTATATGAGTGAAACATGGTGTTTGTTAGGTGAAATGTTAGGTGCTGCACATTATTAAAAGCCTTATTTGTGACAATGTGTTCATATGATTGTTTTAAAAAATTGGAATCATGTAGTAGTGCGATAAATGCAGTGTGTTACGTATTAAACATAGACGACTGCACGCTGAGCTCTACATCACCTTCATAAAGAAAATATACTTACATAAAATTATCAATATATTCCGTATTAACAGTTCTGGTCATTTCAAATATTCACTAATTGTGATGAGTTGTAGCATCACAGTCAGAGGTGTATCTTATCTGAAAGGCCTTCATCTGACAGAAATTGCATTGCAGGACTCATTACACAGTGCTTCTCCCACTGTATGGAGTGTAACGACGGCGTAACATCGCTAACTGGCAATCCTTGGATCCACGCACAAATGTGTGTTTAAAAAGCTCATCACAGCTGCAAAGGTAAAGTATACAAAAAATTTGCAGCTTATGGGACTGAGGATGTGGGTGGGTTGCTACATGGCAGTAATGTTAACAGGAGCTGTTTCTATAGTAACAGCTCATTAGGAGGCAGTTGGAGCCGTTTGATACTGTCCATGATTAAAGCTCACTAGGGAGGGGATGAGAAGGACAGAAAGGGAGAGTGAATTGTCAGTGGTGGGTAAAGGTAAAAAGAGAGCAGGAACAGAGGGAGGAAACAACGATAAGATGGTTAGTGAAGGAAGGATGTGATGAGTGAGTATGGGAGACACGGAGGTCACGCATGCTTTGCTGTCGATATCTCTCGGTGTCACACTCTCGTCCCTTTCATCACTGGGTGCCTTGTGAAGTGTGTTGTGTCTGAGCCGGTTCTAATTAAAAGGGCTTGAAGTTAGTAGACACAGTTGATGAGTGACAAGAGCTGCCCGGAGGACTCTCTTCATTGTTATCATGCCTGTTGCTGGTGGACAAAATTTTGTGCCAAGATTTGGCGTCACAAGGAATCTAATCACAGAGGTACTCTGCCCCGTGGCAAACTGGGCTGCACTAGGGACTTGGTTATTAATTGCCATTTTCCCCCATTTGCAGTGAACTGTCTTTTCTCTTTACACACACCATCTCCATCCACCCCTACACTCTGCCTTTCGTGTTCCCAGCCTTTGGCAAAGGGAGAGTCATAGTGTGCCATGTCACCCTGTGAATGTGTAACGCCGGGCCCAGGGCTGTCTTGGCCTCCCTTGTCCTCATTTGCAGTCTCACATTGAGCCTCGCTTCAACCTTCTACACTGACTTTACAAGGAAAGGGGTTGTGCAGTAGTTGCATTAATAGTTCCTCTGATGGTAGTGATGAATAAAGACAAGCATCTTTAGTACTCAAGGACAGTGGACTTGAGTACTTGATTTGACTCAACATTTAAATTTGTTGGTTGCTGGCTGCCTACGTCCAGTTCAGGGTGTTGGTTAAACAACCAACATAAAATAAAACTGAGTCATATGTTCAAAATAAAGCTCAAAGGACTGTATACCATATTTTTCGGGCCATAAATTGCACCGAGTTATAAGGTGCAATAAATGAAACAAAACTCAAAGTTGTCAACGTACTGCGTGACTGATAACGTTGAGTTTAAAATGCGCTTCGTATGTATGTCTTAACAGGAGCCATTTAGCTTTAGAAAATGAACGAATGCACACACCTTACTGTTGAATCACAATACTCCGCGAGGCTCCTGACTACGGTGGCCGCAACGCTTAATCCATCACGCTTACGTAGGCCGTGCTAAAACGTTTTGACAGAGTTTTGAGAACTGTGTACCACATGAAATCGGTTCTGTGTCAGAAAGCACTACCACAATTAATTCATACATTAGGCGCAGCGCATTTTGAGGTGCACTAGCGATTTTTGAGAAAATGAAAGGATAGTAAGTGGGCTTTATGGTCTGAAAAATATGGTAGGTAAGTCTGAGGTCATGCCAGTTTATGTCCTTATTAATAATCCCATTAAATGGGAAGTGTTAATTGGGTTCAGTTTTTAATAAAGGTAACAAATGCTAAATTGTTTAAGAATTAGAACAATGCTGTAGAAAACTTACAGCTAAAATGTTCCTGATATGATGTGTGCCTGGAACGGAGGCTTGAGTAGGGGGCTCCCCCATCAGTAGGGGCTCTACACCAATCTAAATTAATGTACCACATCCATGTTTGTCCTTCAAGTTAATGTCACAGTACTGTTTAAAGCTAACCGCCACCTGCACTCACATCTACAGTCTGTGTACTGCTGACAACGAGGAATGCTAATGAGGCATTTTGAAGAACTGCTGACACTTTTCCTTAAAACGTGGCAAGTGTGCGATGAAGAAAAATAACCATCTAAAGTTTCAACAATTTAGCTAATGCTGTATATTGCCTCTCAGCTTTTCTGTCAAAACTATCTCTAACTAAACAACAGTATTTTTCTCCGTAGTCATAGCTCCAGCTGTGGGAGGTCTCTCGGGGAGTGAGGTAAAAATGAAGAGCATGGACAAACTGGGGTAATTATCCCCCTTCACCCATCAGCTAAAGACATATTTAGAGCTGCTAATGAAAGGGAGCCAAGGAACAAGACCACTGGAGCCCACTGTGCCACTCAAAAAACTGTGTCCTCTATGTGCATTTCTATTTATAAAAGTTATACGAGATGTAAGAGTGAATATATCTTCAGTCTTTGTTGTTCAACATTCACCTCATACCACAGAAGGCTGAGTGAAGCTTTTTCTTTATCCCTTGTGATTCCTCCAGTTCCCCCGAATGACCTACTAAAGATCATTTCATTCTAACGAGAGCCCTAATGCCATTACACAAAATCTAAATAAAAATCTAATCCAATTCTCACCAGTTAATATTTGCAAATGAATGATCAAATGAGATAAAATCTCCAAAATGCAGGGTCACTTTGTTTCACGGAGTCATCAGCTAGTGCACATCACTGGTTCCTACTAGAGCTGCTATTTTCTAGCTCAATTTTAAGACCAAAATAAACAGCAATATATTATTTATTGCAGCTAGAAGATTTTCAATGTATATATATGTAATATTGCTGCAGACTTTGTTGACTTGGTAAAATCATTATGTATTAATGGTTCCCCAGAGCAAAGTTTCCCAGTTTAGAGAAAGTACTGGACCATGTTCACCCCATGAAAGGAAGACGATGCAGTTCAAAAGTCGTAATGAAGAACAACTCTGTTGGAACTCCTTAGTGCCTTAGTAAACATTAAATAACACTGCAACATTCAGTATTCAATATTGCTCTGCTTTGCTTCCCACCAACCACAGAGACAACAACAATTGGTGACACTTTATAATAATGTTTAGTAATAATGCTTTTATAAGCCATTAGGTAACGATAGCTTGGTGATGGTCAGACGTTTTTGTACTCCAAATGTCTAATCTCTAGTAGTACACAACTCCTGACCTGTTCCCTGTAACACCTGGAAAGGCTGTGCTATTAGGTTGTATTGAGTTGTGTTTAGCAGTGCAATAAATGTACACAAATATTAACATGACAATAAACCAATAAATACTGATTTACAAGTGAACATAACATTTCTTAATCACTTACATTTATAAATGTTTTGTTCATGATTAGTTTATCATTACCTCACGGCTTCTAAAGGCATTAATACTAAACAACCAAAAACTCTGTGACGTGATCTCTAGGAGCAGCCAGTACCACAAACTCAGATTAGATGTGTGTTAAATATAATCCAACTGGTTAGATTCAGTTTACCGCGACACAGCGTTCAGTTTCATCATCTCGTCAGGTCACGATCCATCTCCATTTAGTGTAACATGTTCTGACACGACCACTTCAGGCTTTGAACTGCAGCAGCCTGCTGTGCTTTGTACCCACGGGAAATGTTCAGTCTTAGGTGAGATCCCATCAATTTTCACAACATCACAGAAACGGGAGAAGAAAACAAGATGGATTTTGCAAATGTCTTGCAACAGGCTTAAGAAAGGAAGTGATATCGTTCCCTGATCTCTTAAACCTTAAGCCCAACACAGTGTTGTCACCTTTCTGAAAAGACCACATCACCACACCACCACCAATCAGGGCGTTTTTAGAGCTGTTTCGTGATCAGAGGTGATGAAAAAACTCCATCACACTGTGGCGTTTGACCTAAACCTCATTCAATCACAGATCAATTCAGCTGCTCTAATATCAAGCCATTTCCCTTTTTGACATATCCTGCTGGAAATGTAAGTTTATTCTGTGCAGGTTTTAGCTCAGACAAAAAACTGAATAAAACAAAAACGATGCTCTAATGATTTTGGGTAAGAGCATATTAATTTAAAAGCATGCTTAGTTCGTAATCAACACAGTGGACCCACTTCTACGGTGAACACTGGATCTGGGAGCAAGCAGCACATTCTGTTTGTACTCCCACACATTTGGCTGTCATAAATAGAGCCACATTATGCAGATGGTAGGAGCCTATGAGAGCCAAATCAGCCATCAGCAAGCAGACGTATTGATTTTCTGTAGCATGAGAGATACAAAAGGCAGCTCAGAGTGAATGACTGGGGCAACTGGAGAGTGTAGAGCAGGGCCTGAATGAGCATACGTTCCCAAACGCGCACTCTTTCTCCGAGATGAGAACAGATGCCACCCTCTTCCTCACTTTTCTCATCTACGACCCACCCACTCCATACAAGATGTTCCACTTTCAGCGAGAGCCACAAACAACTGTTTCCTTCACACGTGGCACAAGCTGCAAAACAATACTAGAAACGCAGGGGACTTCTGGATTCCTCCGTTTCCTCGTTCATGCTTCTACTCTTAGTTTCTTCTTGTACTTCAACGTGGGGACGTGCTCATTACATCTTTTGATGGTGGATTGTTTGATATCGTTTATTCTCTCATCTTTAAAGTGATACTGCATCTTAAAGCTTTCTCTTTAACTACAAGTGTCACCCTGCCATCCAGCCACCAGTAAATAGATGAAGGAAATGGAGAGTAATTAAAAAAGGAAGTCTACAGGCTGAAAAGCTGTTTCAACTCTGTTCCACCAAACAAGTCACACCCAACAGTGATGTCGCTCAGCAGTATTATAAAGCCATTTTTGTGCAGATCTGTAAGCTTTTAATCACTTAGTGTCCTCCCCTGTAGCTGATCCCCTGCATTATAACACGAGACAAATGACGAGTAAACACTGTGAATACTAGAAGATTAATTACCTGTCATGACTCTCTCTCTCTGCTTTTCGTCAGTTGTTTTAGACGCCTCACGTCGACAGACGACTGACAGCATATGTCTGATTCCCGTCTGTCATTCACAGTCAGATTCAAACACAGGTTGGTGGATTCGTTTGAATCAACCTGATGCAGGAACTTAAGAGTTTTTGTCCATTGATTCTGTGGCAGCTTTAAACACAAGGAAACACACACACTCTCTTCGATTATTGGCTGAAGCAGGTGGAGGCAGGTGGAGTGCTCACTCACTCACACACACACACACACACACACACACACGTGCAGAGATAATGAAAGCGACTGTAAATACAGTAAATTATCAACAGTTTCAAGAAAATCAGAGGCATTAAAACCCTGTGGAGGCAGAATTCAAAGCAGAGCTGCACTGTGGTCTGAACACATGTGATGCAGGTGATCAGCAGCAGGTGGGCAGGGACCCTGCTGCTGATCACCCATCTTACAGTCTGTTTTGAGACTGTAAGAAGGTGATAATTCTACCATACATTTATTATTGTGGACATAGTGGGTACCTAATAAAGTGGCCAATGAGTGTAAATCGGTGGCCTGAGCTCACACAGTCACTCTTCAGTTCTATAATTAAACTATCATTTTATTGATAAATCTCGACACCTATCAATGTTGTGTTATCATCATATATCTTTAAGTCTCGTTGTCGTTTAATTCAACTGCTGTGATGTCCACCTGTGGCAATCAACCGCTGTTTCCATGGAAACGCGTGGTACGCTTCTTTAGGACACGGAGGAGGGAGCGGAGCAAGCAGGACGAGAAGGAGAGGAGAAGAGATAATGAGGAGAGGTGGGCAGGCGATGAAGACGCAGGAACAAAGAAAGAAAAACAACATTGTTGAGTTATTGGACATTGTGGTGGCCTTGAGGTTGTTGGTCCTGTGATCTTTTCTGGCATCTAGGAAATTTCCAGGCATCATTGCATACACAGATGTCAACCATTTGAGAGGCAATTGTACAGCTGCAGGCTTTGACCTCACAACATCTGGTTTTGTAAACATTCATTTATCTGGATTGTGAGTAGCGTCAGTATTTTAAATACAAAATGAAGGTATTTTTACAGAACAACATGTTCTCAGTGTGTATCTCAGAAATGAGCATGCAAGTGCGTTGTGAGATGTTCATGTTTGCTTTAGGACATGTGCGCCTGCAAAGCATTGTCATTGTCATGTGGAAGTCAGTCTGCGTTTCTCCAGCATAGAATGGAGAGAGAGGAAAGAGAGTATGGGTCCAGTGTGAGTAACACACAGTACGAGAAAAAGAGAGCGTGAGCACCCTGGCTCCCTGGTCGGACTTGGTTATGTAAACATAATAAGTGTAGTGAAGGCAGCAGCAGCAGCAGCAGACGACAGGGACCACTGCCTAATGAGCAATGGCATATAAAGAGAGAGAAGAGAGAGAGAATGACCTGCATGCTTGTTCCACAGTTGATTCTTAATTGGACAAATTCGTCCAAATGTAAAAGGCACCCGTGACACATGCAACACTTGTCCCGCCCCGCTCCCTCCCGTCCTGTCCCATCTCCTCTTCCCTCCCTCTCCTTCCCAGTCAACTTCTCTCTTCTGTTTTTCCTCTACATTATCTGGTGTCTCTCTGGTGGCCTCTTTACATAGCTGACCTCAATAGAAATGGCAGCATCAGACAGAAATATCCTGCCAGAAATAATATACCTTGACTGATAAAAAAAAAAAGAAAAGCGTCTGCTCTGAGCTGATAAAATGTTGGATTTGTTACAGATGCAGCCAGGATGGATTCTACTGACGGTTTATTTTTGCATTGTTTGGACATAAGACTTTGACTAATGGGTGGATTTTAAAACATCAAGACATCATGTGCATTTTGGTTTTAATCTTGCTTCTTGGTTTAGGAATCTAGATTGAATCCAGTGGAGAAAAGGCTCCAGGGAAAGAAAGAAAAAGCCAAACTAAAAGAAAAGAAAATCTATTGAAGGATTCTGAAGTTTACGTGTTGTGCAAATCTATGCAGGCAAAATATCAGGAAATCAGAGTTCATCCAAATGTTGCAAAGCACCACCGTTTTTAAAGACAACAATGTAGACACAGGCAGAAATTCTAACAAAAAAAGAGGCATGAAGGGACAATTTAAGCCTCTGAGTCAACTAGGTTGTCAGCAAAGTCACAGAAGTGGAAAAAAAGCATCAGCGCTATAGATTTACTGTAGCAAAGACTTCTGTTTTCTATTTGTTGTTCTAGTTTTCCATTCCCAGTTCCATCCTCATTATTCTGCTCTTCCTCGCTACAGCCAGTCTCAAAACAGCCCAGATTGCTGTCAATGCAATGCACTCCACAAAACCCAGAGACGTAACAGAACCGGAAAACATATTTTTAGTCTTATATCCATCATCCATTCACAAAAGGAGAACATCACATACCGCAAAACAGAAAATTCTTTCACTTTGGATTCTAGTCTTATTCTTTATTTGTCCTTCTGCTGGACACACTGTTCCAACCTATAGCCTATAGCCTAAAGTGGATTCTGTAAATGTAAACACGTGAACGTGTACTGTTTGCAGGTTCTGTGAGCATACATTAAAGTGTGTGTGTCACAGTGCTTCCTAACTTCCTCCCGTCCATTCCTTCTACAAATCTCTCTTCTTACATTAAGTTCACCGTCTATGATTTTTCATTGTTCTCCATTTTTTCCTTTCCCCTGTAGGATTTAAATGTTCCACTTTGAATACCAGACAGCTTAATGTTGCTCATATGCTCTTTGTTTCACGTGTGAAAATGACAAAGAAATCTGCCAGAACCTGGAGACTAAGAGAAAAAGGGAGACTTGGAAACACTGAGGCCTGTCAGCAGCTGCTAACACTCGATCAATCACGCAGCGTGGTGGTGAATTAGAACCTCGAATAAAACTATCACAGCAATTTAAATCCACACGCCTGTCTGTGTGGAGTTTGCATTCTCTCCCCGTGTCTGTATGGGTTCTCGTCGGGTACGCCGGCTTCCTCCCATCACCCAAAGACATGAAAGTTATTGTGAATTGGTGCATCTAAGCTGTCCATAGGTGTGATGGGTGCATGAATGTGATTTTGCTAGAACGCCACACACCAATGACCAATGGTCACCAATGAAAGATGAATTAAGACATTTTGACCACCAGGGGGCAGTGCCACTGTCCTGAGACACTGTTGGCTTATCAAATGATAACATAAACGTGAAAAGAATTCTTAGAATCACCATTGATTTACTAATAAAAATAACTGGGTCTTGCACTAGATGTAAAAAAAAAGGAAACAGGTGGACTCACCTCCATGAACATAGTCGTGTAGTGTGCAGTCTGAGGGGCCCACCAAGTGGATCAGACTGGACTGGCTGAAGCCAACTGTGTACCGTTCTTTAATGTAAAATCACAAACACAACAAATGTAAAAGGTAGATTTGGCATTAAAATACTTGCTGCTGTGTGTTTTTCCCAAGCAAGCCAAGCGAACGCAGACAAAGTACACGCTTCCATATATTCTCTCCAGCTAGATTCACTGCAATACACTGACATGAAGCCTGCTGAGCAAGTCAACTTACCTTTCGGTGGATCCTCTGAGGTTAAGCCAATAAGACAAAATTAAAGGATGGGTTAGCAATTTTAATATCGTAATGGTTTAAAAAGCACATCTGGTCAATAATATGCTGCTATTTGATACAACTGGATGTTATTCTCTGTGGGACAAGCACACAGTACATGCATTTACGTTGCTGGAGTGTAATGTTCAGTGGAAAGAACGTTTGTCTGTCGAATGCCCAAATCAGTTGTTTAGCCAGACATAAGTTTTATTTACCAGAGCCAGATCAAATCTACTTTAGGGCTCCAAAGACATATGCTCTTAACTTAATGATGCACTTCATTATCACGGCACTGAGTCATGAAAGGTACAGTGATAGAAATAAACCCAGTGACATGGCCAGAGGAAGACAGAACACGGTGTTCTGCGTGCTATGATTTTTTTACAGCAGTATTCTCAGGTTAAACCACAGCGACTCTTCCAGTGGCGTCACCTTCGTCACAGACATAAAAAATAACTTTCAGCTCACGTCTTTAATCTTTCAGTCTGTGACGCAGTGAAAACATAATCTGCAGCTTCAGATTTCTGTTGTCTAGATTTGATTTGGAGCCTTTAGAGTAGAGAGATACCTGTGTTGGGTGAAGGTGGCAGCATCTCCTCAATCCTTGCTTTGGTCTCCAGTCTCTCCATCTTCTGAGCCTCATAGCGTTTCCTACCCTCCTCCTCTTGGTCCTCACTGGCATACTACAAACAGAATACAGTTTGCACAGTGAGATATAAACAGGTGCCTGCATCCACGGAAACACCTGATCCTACCTGCCTGGATATAACTAACTATTTCATTTCTGAAACCAGGCGGGCGGCCTCGGATAGAATGAAGCTGGCAGGTAAACTTCACTGCACTAAGGTGAGAATACATGTACCTTAATTGGTGGTACCTCCATGATCTTGTCAACAGTCTGCAGAGAAAAGGGGACGTACCACAGCGCTGCCTTGTTGGCCAGCTTTTTGGCACCTGGAGACACAGAGAAAAGGTTGAATTCTTGTATCAAGGCAAAATGTCAGAGGGATTTTAAAGCTTCGTTTTTACACAGATAAACACACATTCAGTTTGGGCTTTGGAACTGTAAACCAACCGAGTTTTGACATGTCTTCCAAATATAAAAAAAACAAAGCGAGCGAGCAAACAATATTTAAATAACTGTTGTCAAAACAGACACATTCATTACCACCCCAACAAAAGCCACTTCAGTTTTTAACAAATCCACTGGTGCTGCCTGGAGATTAGTCTTTCTTTTGCAAACAAAGGAGCAGAGAACAAATTAGGACAATGCTGAAAGACATTTGTTAGACGTGTGTATTCATAACAACATTGGCTGACGTTGTTTACTAGGTTAGTGTGATGTTCACATTTTCATCTGAGAGGACTGATGGTTTGAGGGTGACGTGTCAAACTGCAATGGAAAGCCACTAAACTGAAGAGGTGGTATACTACTAGCATAATATAATACCACTTATCCGACTCCTGCAGTGCCACCGCTGACAGTTTAACACCTGTTCACATCTTGACTCATGTGACTCTAACGACTGGGTGGGACAACGACCATCAAGGTGTTAATGACTATGGAAATATAATCATGTGTCCCATAATGTCTCGTACAGTCATTATTTATTTTAATCAGTCAGCTGTGTAGGTGTTGAGATCTATATCTATACATCTGTGAGTCCAGCTCTGTGTTATTGTGCATTTATGGCTATTGTGTTACCATTGTTTGTCTTACAGTGTGTGAGAAAAGCTGCTTCCTCAAATGTCTGAAATTTCTGTGTGCTTTCAAATAAACCACCACACTTCACAGTATAGGTGGAGGCAAAAAGAGTCTGTTAAGATCTCATAGCAATCAGGCGAAGAGGTTGTCATAGTGATATCTTCTCTTCTTTGCCTACACTTTTTCTCTTAATTCCTTAAAAGACACTTTGCTGTTAGGGCACACGAGGGAGGTGCACAGATTATAAGACAGCGCAGGGTCGGTGAGTTTGAAAGAAATCACCTTCACGTCTTAAGGAGTTAAAGGCTTTTACTTGTAGCTCCGCCATCTGATCAGTTTAGGGGGTTGATGTGTCTCATTAGGAGGGATGAGGCTTATATTTCATTAATTTATCTCTATGCTTTGAAATTATCGCACGGTTTGTAATCTTTGCATTGCTCCTTTCCCCTTTATTGTACTATAACTACAGCACGTACTGAATAGACAAATACTTAAAGCTGTGTAAATGTGTCAATACAACAAATCAGTGTTCATGTTTAACAACTGTGTCATCGCAGTGATCAACTACAAACAAGTGCAAGACTTTGAGACGAAGTGTGAAGTTCAGAGAAGAGTAAGGGAACAGTATTGTGCGACAGGATACTCTTGGGGAATAAAATTAGCATTCACAGTTAAAACTGCAGACAGCCAGGCCACGTTGTCATGCCAACCATGCTTCTCTCCTCCTCTTCCCATAGGCTCCCATCTTTGCGGGCAACCAGGAAGAAAACGAGTCATATTTACATATCCTTGACTTTACCAAGACCGAGTGACTCCAGTCTATTATTAGCTCCTGCTGGACCTTTTGAGTGAACTGTGTTTAGGTTGGAGGGATGAAAAGGAGGAGGGAGAGAAGAACAAAAGCTGGAGGGCGAGGCACTGGAATAACCCAGTCAACTAAAAACCATTCCCAGTGCAACTGATAACCTTTTTGACCAGAACACAACCCTCATAGTACATCTACTAACAGAGGACATTACTCTTTATCAGGCTTACAGTAACATGCAGGGAAAACAAACCTGCAGCAGGCCACAAGCAACAACATGCAGCTTAAAGCATGTTGAATATTTAGTTCAATGCCATTTATCTTTGACAGGTGACTGCAGAGAACTAGATTCAGTGGGGGTCTCGAACTGCAGGAGGGACAGCTGGCTTACTTAGTTACCATTAATGAATTAGTGAGCAGGAACGTTTTGTGCACTCAAATTTCAACACTCTACGGCACTGTGCTGCATAAACGGACTAGTAGCATGGAGACTGCTTTCTGCTTGGCTTTCAAGTTCACCCGTGACAGCTTTAGAAGAAGCAGCTCCACGAGTGTAAAAGGGCACTCAGATAGCTACGCTGACAGCTGAGACAAACGGCACCAGGAAATGACAGCAAGCTTTTTGTGCACTAAATGCATGAATGAAAAGCGTGCATGATATTACGCAACAAACAACGCAACAAGCATCACTTGGCTGCCTTAATGGAGTGTTGTGTATCAATATGTAAAGCACTGATGATTGCGTAATCATTAATAAACCATGGTGGTTTTAGAACAACAATAATGGAAAATCCGTCTGCCTGCTGTGGGGAAAAATAACTAACTTCTGTCACTGGGTCAGCCCCAAAAGTTCAAATCTTCATCTCATTACAGCAACAAAAATCCAGCAAATCAGGTGTTAACCCACGAGCAGAGTTAAAGAGAGTAAATGTCCATCCAGCAACGCTTATTCGTCATCCTTTAATCTATATTTAAGGCATCATTATTGACATGTTCTCAGGGATTTCCACTGTTCCAATCAGAAGCATCCAGTCTTGTTCATCCTCTTGCTTTCCCTCCCAGCCTCTTCCTGTCCACTTCAACCTCATCTATATCTTTCACCACAAGCAGTTGGATTTGATGTATTGCTGTCTTTTGCTCACTTACTCACCCCCTGCCTCCCCCTTTGTCTCTCATCCATCCTTCGTTCTTGCTCCAGCTTGTTTTATTTTCTCCTTCCTGAACAGCATGTTCCCGGCTCAGACACAGTGTAGTGAAGATCATTTTTAGTGCCTGATCCCTATGATCAAAACCACAGATTTTCCATTGTGCTGAGCCAAGGGTCTATTAGTTTTAACTACACTACAGTCCCACAGTGGATGTTACAGCCGACTAGGAACAGATAAAATCATTCCAGGATTAGAGTTCTGGGACAGAGCTTTCTGACAGTATAGGAACACACTCAATTTAATGTCATAGTATTTTAATTGTTGTGTGTGTGTGTGTGTGTGTGTGTGTGTGTGTGTGTGTGTGTGTGTGTGTGTGCGCGCGCACACACTATATGTTCATCCAGCTCTCAGTTTGTGCAGTGGTGTTATCAACTGGGATCGTAGCAGAATTGCCATGTTTATTTTAAGAGTCAACCCAAAATGCTTTGCTCTCAGCTCTGTCTAGGCACGCACAAGCGTGTGCCGAGGGGACACGATCTCCGTATGTTTTATGTAAGTGTGTGTGTGTGTGCACGCAAAAAAAGCCTTATTTACATAATGGAAATTTAGAATCTGTATTTCTCGCATTTTCATTTCTTGGTGCTTGTCTGTGTGTGTGTGTACTTATTAACCGTTAACCGCGAGCATCATAGGTTTGAGTTGTATACATATCTGGAAAGGCTACTGTATCGTGTTAAAACTGGGTGTATTTTAATGTGCTGTTCGCTAGACGTATCCATGCGTGCTTTTCACACACATGGGTTTATGTGCCTTTCTGTGTGAATGTAAGTGTGAGTGCAGATGTGTAGTCCATGAGTGCGCATGTGCAATCCTCCCAGCGCGGACAATCATCACGGCTCATGCCCACAGTAGGCATCATTCTCCTGGGGGGAGGCCTGCCTGACGAGATGCTGCCTGACTGTGAAACCTGAATGCTTGCCTCCTCCCCCAACACACACATGCGCGTGAAAAACAAAGTGTATAAATGCACAAATGGATGGACCCAAAGTGTAATATGAAGTGCCACAGTACACAAGAACCATGCACATTTACACCTACCCAAAGCTGTAAAAACATGCACTGCTGCACAAACATGGATCCACTATTAAACATGCTAATGCCCAAAAGTATAAACCCAAACTATGCATGCAGGTCTACTATAATTAGATGCATTCTTTTGTTGTTGTCCAAGCCATCCATCAATATTTGGACAAAAAAAAACAGCCAGTCCAGCCTCATTATAATTCCACTTTAAGAAACTGGCTTAATTTTGTGTGTTCAGCATGCATCTGTGTGTGAGAATGTGTAGGCGTGTGACTTTTTGTGTCTGGATCAGATCAGCTTTTGCATGTACGCAGGTCGTCCCTACACAAACGCGTGTGTCAGTGCGTTTTGGGTATGTGCACGCGTCGTGTTAGAGCATGTGTGCAGGTACATTCACTTGCCGTCCGTGTCTGACTGGGCCACAGTGTGTGAGGCCTGATGCTAAGCCGACATGACAGAAGCAAATAATGTCTGCTCCCGTTATCTTCTCTTCCCCCTCTGCCCCTGCAGGAACTTTTTAAAGGACCAAAAACTGGTAAAAACACACACAAATGCACACCCTCGCACATAGACAGTACCGATGCACACATCCAGTGCAAAATCACGTGTGACATATGCACACAATGCAAACACACCTTTGCGAAATTACGCATCTAAAACACAATGAACAAAATAAAAAACATATTTAATTTATACATGTAGAGCTGAATAATACTTCCCCACATACAGTAAATAAGAATCAATAATTCTACTGAGGATAATGAATAAAACGTTATCCATAAAAACACAAGGACATTGATATGTTTTTATGGATATAAAAACAAGATCACAGATGTTGTTTGGGCCACACAGCCTCCAGAGAGCTCGACAGAAAAGTTTGTGTCCCAGAGGAAAACATTTTGACGCCTGCAACACAAACTTGAGTTGCATTCATCTTACTACACTTCAGACGTTTGATACAAGCAAAGCTGTGCTCTTCTAAATTATAAACACAACTGGAAACGTTTGCATCATTAAACCTAAGTAAATATTTTGTAATATAAAGCATTTAAATCGATTATGAGGCTGTATCTGTTGGATTTATATTTATACTAGACCATTTACAACCCTGCGCTGCCATAAATGCTAATTAGTTTAAGTGTGTGTGAATACCTGGTATATATAAGGAAGTTGTAGGTTTTTTAGCCCAGTATATAAACAAGTACAGAGAACAGGGTATACTTGTTTTCTGCATTACCTCTGCTTCCATATACTGAAAAACAAAACTTGTAATGTGCATCAAATTAAACGGTGCCTTGGGTATATTCTGTCCATCAGCACGCTCCCTGAGCCCGTCTCTTTGGGGTCCTTCCTGACAGGCCATGTGTTTTGGCAGGCAGTCCGTGCTGATGCCGGTATGTATGTATGTATGTATGTATGTATGTATGTATGTATGCTGCTCTCCACCTGTCATCTCCTATCTCTGCCTCTGCCTCCATCAACCTGCTTCCAGCCCAGCAACCAGCCAGCCAACCAACCAACCAACCAGTACAAGCCAGTTGCTACGGCAACGGCTGTCTAGGGGATACTTCTTTTGTTTCTCACACCTCCTTTCCTTCATCCTTATTTCTATCTTTTCCCTACTCTCACTCTTTCATTGCCTCTATTAGATATTATCCCACCGATGTCTGTCTGCTTATCTCCTCGCCGTCCTCCTCCTCCTCCTCTCCCTCGTTCTGTCCATCTCGCAAAATGAAAAATGGATAAGTTGTTCTAATGCCCCATCACCTCCTAACTATGCATTCATTAATAAATAAACACGCAGTCCAGTGAGAATTTCCTGTTTTGCAAGTCAATAGACTGCACCTACTGCCTTTTGCTGAATTTCTTTTAGAACCAGCATTTCAGTGACAATGTGCATCTTTACATGTATTAACAAGGTGTAGACTTCATTTTTTCTACTCCGGTATAAATCCAGGCTTTACAGTACAGACATTTTGTTATTTCAAATAGTCTTTGCATCGCCATTTCAGCTAGCATTTAAAGGTTCATAGATGATGCCCGGTCAACCGGACGTGATCTTGCCTGTGTCTTTACTCGAGGGAGACTTTACAGTGTGGGTACAAGCCTGCACATCTACCACGTGTGCCTGCATTCTCATATGTCACATGGGACACATGAGCACACTGAACGTGCACAAATCTTCATAACAATCCAGAATTACTGGCTGCACCACTTGGTACACATTCTAAAATTGGAATCAAACATGGCTGAGAGTTTCTATTACCCAGTCTCTGCTTTTAATACAACACTTCATGTGAGCAGCGTTCAATCTTTGATGCTTTTAAGAGCTGCGTTGCTTATTGTGTGCTGCCCTCTAGTGATAAAACAGCAGAATGTCACGGCGTTTTGTTTTTCTAGTAGAATAGAAGCAAATATAAAAATAAGGCTAAATATACATCACTGCTAGTCAGACAAATCCAACCATTTATATTCTGGGCATTTTTTATAAAGAGGGAGTGTAAGCTGGTGCCACAATGATTCAAACAAACAAATGTAAGAATAGACTATAGGTGCATTCTGCAGGGTCAGTGGAAACTTCTTACATAAAACTTACATAAAACTACCTCCCTTCCATGTCACACTTTGAGATTTGCCGGCATCAAGACAAAAAAGTGGATCATCAATATAAAGAGAAAGAACAAGCACACACACCAAGAGAAGAGAACAATTGCTAACTACCACTACTACTACTAGAACATTTGAAGAAATGCCCCAACTTTACTATCTGGCGTGTGTCTGTGGAAAAAGCATCAAATGCCAGTGTCAGAATGAGTCACCTGTGAGGATGTTCTCAGCCATGACTTTGACCTGCACCTCCAGTGAGTGCTTGGAGGCGTATGTGATCTCAGCGGTGACATGTGCCACCTCACCGATGAACACTGGGGACAGGAACTCTGTCTTCTCCACCCGGACCAGAGCAGCCAGACAGCGGTCCTGTGAGGACAAAAAGAGAAACTATAAACCAACGCTTATACAAAGTAAACCACGCATTCATAAAAACTAAATAAGTAAAAGATAGATCTGTTCACAAGAATCTTTAGCATCAGCATAAAGAGAAATGTGGGGAACAGATCAAACTTAGTTCTCACCCTGACAGAGAAGACAGTACCATAGCAAAACACAATGCGGTCGATGGAGGTATTACTTCTGTACATTTTTCTGTTTAATGCGGTTAAATGTTCATGAAACAACCAGAAAGTTATTGTAGGTGAAATCAAACCAAACCAGACAAACGCAGGTTCACGTTCACTGTGGGAAAAGTAAAAGTTCACATAAGTAAGAACAACACGTCGTATGATGACGTATGATCTGATAACTATACAACAGCAGCAACGCGCTAAAGTAATTTAAAGCTAGTTTAAAGATGGAACGTGTTGTAGCCTCTCACCCCGTTCTGTGTGTTGCAGTGTCGCGTCCCAACGATGCATCCAGCTTCTTCTATCATCTTCAGAATGATGCCGCCGTGGACATTTCCCACGATATTTGCGTCATCAGGCCGCATGATTCTGTAGTAAAGAGTAGAACGGTTTACTGTGGCGCTGCAGATATGACAGAAGGATTTGTTCTTATCTGAATGGTGGATCCACGTACAGAGGTGCTATCTGCTAAAGTAACTTACAAGTGCCACACATTTCTGGGAGCGTTGTGAAAAATATTTTATTTCTATTGTGTGCGTGTCTGTCGGACAGTAATAGAGGACGAACCACAACCCCTGAGCTCCAGAGATAAGCTGCCCTCTGAGCTGATATCTGCAGCGCAGGTCCAGCATCCTCACCTTCCCTGGTATCTCTGCTAACTGTCTGGATTTGCCTCACTTGGCATTTCTCCACCACTGCTGCCATCATATCCTCTACATCTGGTGCCTCAATCCTCTGAGGCATAAAGCAACACGTCTTTCAACTCTGGCTGACTCTCGGATTTAAGGTTTAACTCTCAGATCTTCTCTCATCTCTTTTTAGATTTGGGGTCCTGACACAGTTGTGTTAAGTCACAACATGCAGTGTTTTATTTGATTGACTGACAATAAAGAGTTAGACAGCAAACATATGATGAGAGAGAGAGAGATGGGATGTGTAAATGTAACAAGGTTCTTAACCAGACTCAAACCAGGGACCAAGTGATTATAGAGCCTTTGCTGTAACCAGTCGACTACCAGAGCACGCCACACTGAGCAGTGTTAATGTTAATGCCAGGTGTCAAGACTGTGTCAACACGATGTCAGCGACCACTGACACCAGACAGTCAGTAGGCAACTAATAAAATCTGTCATCAAAGCTTTTATTTACACAGCGCCAAATTACAACAAAGGTCAGCTCAACAACGAGACCCCAGAATAACAGTATATACAGAAAACACTGACATATCTTAAATGGAAACATCAAAAACACAAAACGTCTTTTGTTTACCTGTGTTGAAAAGTATAATGACGAAAGCTGTGAATTAGCATCAGAAACGCATGTCTTGGTGTCATTTCTGTGCCGAGCCCTGACACGAACACAGCAAAGAGCCAGCAACTGAGTGGGACGAAGGTGAATGTGTATGATCAACTACAAATCAAATTGTATTTCAGGCTGACAATCTTTCATCACTGGGCAGCAAGTATTTGACAAACACAAGAGTATACACACAAACTGAAAAACACACACCTCAGTCTCACATATGTACTACTGTTCAGACAAACATATACACACCAGTGTTAAAGTTAAATGAACAAAAAGATTTGAATTAACAGGACAAGCCTGATCAAAAATCTACATGTCTAAAATATTTGCATTTTAGACACATAGCAGATGTTCTTATCTAACACGTCACTTTCTTCTCATCCATCCGAGATGATGTGGGCCTGCACACACCTGGTAAAACCAAATTATAATCATTATATATCATATTTCCTCTCAACTGTCCTCTAGTACTATCTCCATTATTCTGCATATATACACACTTACATTTTTGCTATGTAAAGTGCCCTGAAATGACTTTTGCTATGATTTGGCACCATATAAATAAAGATGAAAATTGTAATCAATAACGCTTTGTGTGTCTTAAAAACAAGGCAAGTACTATAAACAAAGCAGATAAGACTGTTTTTAAAATAAAATGTGTTTGTTAATACATATAGCGGTCAAAATGATCGCTCTGGCCATTCTAGGTAAAAATACTCATATCTCTTTTATGTTTTGTAATTTTGATAAAAAATTGGTGTTAAAATAAAATATACACATATTTAGGAAAGGTCAGGATCTTGTAGTTAGTTATTGTAGTTAAAGTTATTACATTTCAAAACGGTCAAAATGACCGCCTTTGTAGTTTTAGTGTTAAATTAGTTTACTCCTGATTAATGGAAAAAAAAGTGCTACCAAAGATAAAAACAAGTGAGAGGAGCGGTTGTACTCAAGTAAAACTCTCAGTAAATCCAAAGTGGCTGAAAACTGGCTCTGTTCGCACACACACACAGACACACCTGTTGTTGTTCATACTGTTTAAACTTAACGGAGAAGTCATCATAAGTACAGCCATTGTTTTATGACAAGTAAGGAAATAAGGAAACAAATCCCATCATAATAACTTTAAAGACTTTGACTGTGACACAGCAATGTCCATGTGTATTGACCGTTTCTGTTTCGAGCCTGTTGCAGAGCTGAGTTCTCCATCTGCTGGCATCATGCTGTACGTTCATGTCATACAAAGGTCACATCGGCCTCCTACTACAAATCTCTTCAAAATAAGCCAGTTTAATAAAAGCAGTCAGTGTAAATCACACGGTGTGAGATAACCAGCCAGAACCAAACACCCACAGCCGCAAATATCATAAAAAAAATATTCTTTCCTCTCAAATCTACTTTTTTGTTTAGCAAAACCCCAACCAGTATCAGGAGTGTCATCACCACAGGTAGATCACAGTATCACTTAAGACAACAGCTGTGCGCGTTTTTAAGAATTTCTTACAGTGGCAACAAATTTGTGTCATCACATATGTCATGACAGATTCAACAGTGAAATCTACATTCAAAGACACTGCAACGCAAACATACACAAAGCAGTGACAGAGTCAATGTGTCGACATCTGACACCAGCAACACGACAAACTAGAACATGCTGGCATCAGTCACTTTTACAGCTACAGTGAAAGAAAATAAACTATGTTTAGTTGTGACAGTTTGTGTCATTGCAACACAGCTCTGAAACGTTCTTCTTTTTCCCACATTAATTCACATGTAGACTTGAGACAGAGCTGCAGGGCTCCGCCTACAGACGAGCGGAAGTTCAGGCTGTCCTAGAGGCTGTCGGGAAATGAAGTCCATTCGTTGTAAAGGCATGTTAATAGGTAGCAGGTCCACAGCAGTCACTGTACACCACACATCTGGGCTGTTGTTTTCGGGCTTCTTCTAGTTATGTCTCAGTAAAAATAAGTAAATAATTAAAGGGTCGACGCCACAGTTCAGACAATTAAACCCCGCGTTAGAAAATCTAACTTTTATTGGAGTTTCACGAGTCGGTGACACGATGGCGGCTTTAGTTTGCCCTTGCTAGTTTTCGCATCTTGCTAGATAAGGTCATAGCAGACGTCATAGCAGCCGACAGGACCAATGACCTGAAAACGGCCCCGTGTACGTGACTGTAACCCGGCCAAAACGAAACAGCGTCGGCCACAGACGCGTGAATAAGCAGACAGCGATGCTCTGTGTGAAATACGTGGACATGATGCGGATTATCTGACTTCTTATCCCGCGGAGGACGCACACGCAGCGACGCCGGTCGCCGCGCGGTTCCCGTCACTCGTCCTTCCACAGCACAGAAACATTAGCATGCGCGGGCTTCTGCGCTCGTGTGTTCGTGCCTCCTAATAAACCTCCTACCTGCACAGCTGAAGGGAGGAGGCTGCCTCGCGCGCCTGCGGTGCCGACATGATGACGACGATAAGGTCTCGAGCTCCGCCGGTGTCGTGTGGCAGCGAGGCTCCTGTGAGAAGCGACGGGAAATTAAAAAGCTCGGATGTTCCGCGGCTGCTCTGAGCACAAGCTCTTTGGCCAATGACTCATAGGGAGGGAAATTATATTCACGTGAATGCCGAGGGGTTTGTTTTGCAGTGTGTGGTCAGGCAACGTGTATGTAAATAGGCAGAGCTCGTTTTAGGCAAGTCTGATGCAAAACAGCCACCGAGCTCAGAAGTAGTGACCAGGTCCTTTCGCACAGGGAAACCGTCAGAGGCATGATGGTGCTAACACCGGAGGTACCCGCGTGCGCCAGAGGAGGGCAGCAGAGACCGCATTTATTCCAACACAATCAGAGCACAGGGAGTATTTCGTGCCGCCTGAAGCGGCGCTTTTGACCACAAATCTGGGAAGTTACTTTTTTTAAACGATCTTTTCAAATTTGCACCAAAGTGTCGCGCGCGCGTTTATTAAAGAGAGGTGCGGAAACAACTCTGGAAATCTGGAAAAGTGTTTTTAATGCACCTGCTGGAAAAGAGTAAAACCGAAACATTGATTTTACTGTGTTTGGTGCCCTTTACCCTTTTTATTTAAATGTGCACTTAGTCAGTCAGTTTATTTTCCTTGTGTGTGGCCATCGTTTGAGCTGCTGACCGTTGGACAATTACGCACAAATTAAATGCAGCAGTTTTTGAATAGAGCACTTTACACTGTGCAAATGAAACGAAACAGGATATAACCACGACATCGTAGTTTTATTTGTATTTATATGACATATATACAGATACAACACTTGCTGTAATAAGCAAAAATGAAACATATCCCAACAGAGATACTTACAGTGACACACAATGTCTACAGATTTCATTTGCACAGACTCAGGACACTGACGTCTGTAGTGCAAACTCATACATATTCTGACCCTTTGGGTCTTACAGGGCTGTTTCAATGGCCCTTAACCATTCAGTCCACGAGGAGGACTAAATATTTACCGTATACATACATGCAGATTAAAAAATACGACTGTCTAAACGTCTCAACTTATACAGGACAACAGACTCGTGCGCATAACCAAGTATACAATACTCATAACTATTTCACGATGAATTCCGGCTTTTCATCAACGGAAACGAGGCAGATAATCACTGTGCATATTTACAAGTGACGCTTTCTCATTAAGTTGCCCGCAATATCAAATATTTGGAATCTTTTTGCAGGCGATTAGAAGAATCAGCCACTTCAAGCTGAGATAACTACCACGGTCTCCACATGGCAGCGCAGACAGGCTGCGGGACACGCTGCGCTCCGGCGGCATCCACAACACAGCTGCTGCTGCTGCTGCTGCTGCTGCGGAACTGGCTGGAACTAAGCCTGGATTTCAGGCTCATGATTTTCTGTTGGATCTGAGGAACCGTGGAGCTTTGAGCGCAGCAGTTCAGGCAGGTGGGGGTGACTGTGGTGGACGCGGACTGCTGGATGAAGTCGTTCACCCGCTGGCACGCGTCTTGATCCATGCTGGTTTTGGGAAGCAGCGCGGAGACTCGCTGAAGGCAGGCTTTGTAGCCGTCTTTGTAATTGGAATCTGAAAATTAAAAAAAGTGTTATTTTCGTTTTTTTATTTTTCATAAAAGATAGAAGTTTACTTTTAATATTTTTCTTTTTTTTTTAAACAAGCGGTACCGTAACTCACTTTTGATTTTCACCGGGGGGATGTTGTTGAGGAACCTCACTGTCATTTCGAGGATATCTGCTTTCTCAAGCTTGGAGTAGCGATTCGTCTAGAGAAAACCATAAAAAGCAAATGTTAAACATATGATCTTGAAAGAATCCTTGAGTATGTGAAAGTTAAATTCTACATGAACTGAAATATACAACTTACATCTCTTCCTGTGAGGGGAAGAATGAGGTTTTTCAGATGGTTCAGGCTATCGTTGATTCGAGCGCGCCTTCTTTTTTCCATCAAAGGCTTCATAGTCTGAAAAAACACACGATGTTTAGTACTCACTCACCGTAGATACACGACCAACGGATCATGGTTAAGACAGTTAAACATAATACAGTGGCTTGACTTACCTTTCTAAGCTCAAGAGCCTCCTTTCTTTTGGCCACAGTTGCCCGTGGAGAAAAAGACTGGAGAGTTTCACAAGCCATATTTGGAGACATTTTCAGCGTCGTCTTTGTGTCTGAGAAGTGTCCAAAGCAGAAACCAAGGACTTTGTGTCTCTTAGGGCTGAAGGCTGCGGTATATATACAGGTCTGTGGCGTCAGTCTTCGTGCGTCACGGGTACGCCCCCAAGCCGACACGAAACTATTTGGACAGACTATATTCAATGAGTACAAAACGAAAGCATCACATTTAGTAAGATAACCATCTGTTTTCTACTCTAATCCAAGCGTAACAACTGCAGTGCGTGTCTGCGTTATGCTCCATGCAACAAACTAATATTAATCTGTGTCCAAAAGGTGAAAAACTATATGTGCATAAAGAAGCTTTAAGTTTCACCAATTCTATATTGTATCAAAATTAAATCTACAAAAACTCCCATTTACATTACACTGAATTAGAACAAATTGTCTAATTGCTCTCTAAGAAGTACATCGAATTTATATATAATATGTATATACTGTATAATTCACGTATATTTAATGTGTGTATTACGCAGTTTTCAGATGCGGCAGGGAACAAGTACCAGAATTAATATAGTTTATATATATATCTATATAGATATATATCTATATCTATATAGATATATATATATGTGTGTGAGTATGTGTGTGTGGTCTACTATGTACATTACAGATTACATAAAAATAAACTATTCTGGGTAAAGAACTAATGTTTAATTGCTGGAATTATTGTTGTTTTGTTTACGTTCGTCCTAACGTTTTACTCTATTTCACGGTGTGTACGTTTAACCACGTTATTTTTAAACTGCTTTACAATAAAAATGCCGTTCCAAGCGAGGGTGCAGTACATACACCGCTGGTAGGGGTCAGACTTGCCTGTACGCAAACGTGTCCACTGAGATACAAACTCTTCTTACAATCACATACCCAAGCCACGCTACTTTCAAATAACATCTGCTCTTAGATTTTGAAAACAATAGTTTTGCATATGACGTGTTTAACGCAGTTGCTGCTGGGGGGAGGGGGGTCTCTACCTGTGGGGTGCAGCCCCCTGGCGCCCACGCCCGTCTCAGGGCAGTGGGCAGCGTTGTGAGGGAGCTTGTTTCATTATCTCATTTTACGGCAAACATAGATTAATAAACAAATCTCTAAGTTTCAAACTTAAAGTGTTTCGGTTTTTGCTGTTTTGAAGTTTCGGATGTGATATTTTCTTTAACCAACCATCGTGAGAGGTGCTGGTCAAACTTTGAACTGCAGCTTTGAGATGTTTAAAATTTAAAAGAAAACTGAAGAGACATGACAGCCCATCAAATATCAGTGCACTCAGGGGAACCACGCGCACAGCACGCGCCACTAGGACCAGATGTCTGTCTGTTACCGAGCCTTCAACTTCACCCCCCCCCAACCTCCATCCACGAACCCTCCCCCTTCACCGCACCAGTATCCTGAACGGCCAGTCTGTCTGTCCCACTGTGGATCTCGCAGCCATGTGCGCGTGCGCGCACCCACACACCACACAGCGCGTGCTCGAGCCTTTTAACTATAAACCTTTTGCACGCATGATACACGACCTCCACGCAGTTTTGGCGTGGGTTTCCCATCTGCATGCTGACGGGTCCACGTTGTTGTGTCCAACTGAAACAAACCATTCTCGCCCCCCCCCCATTCAGGAGCTGATTGTCTGCCTTAGCTTGACTCCTGGATATTTTAAGCGTCCAAGCTATCATGAAATGCTTGTTTCTCAATATTACATTACAAGCTCAATCTGTTGATGGAGATGAAAGGAGTTTGTCTGGAAGATCGAATCATTTCAAAAAGAACAATGGAGAAATATCCAACACACATCTGTAAACCTCACAGTTAGTATATGAGCAACCTTACAGCGGTAGTTTTATACCGAAAGCGTTTCACAGCAGAAACAAACAGTCTAACCTCTGTACAATTAGGCAAAAACATCACTCACTAATGCAACCTCATACGGCGGCTCTGTGCGCCACGGAACAGCCTTTTATGGGTGTGTTGGTTTTTATTTCTCCGTTTTTGAGAACACCTTCAGAAAGGTGATGATTCTATAGATTTATTATTGAGGGAGTAGTGTTTAGTTATATATAGTTATATAGTTATATATAGAAGATAAATGTGAAAGTCACCATCATGCAGACCAGGGCGGACCTGAAATTGAGAGGCACACTTGCTGCACGCGCCCTGCACCGCCCCGCTGGGATGGAGGGATGATGGTCGCTGGGGTTTGGGAGGAGGGGGTAGACTTCTCCTGAGTTTTGCTCTTACGGTTAGAGTCCTCCTTTGTCTTTACCAGCAAATTCGGCGTCGGTACCCCATCTGTGCAGACACGATAACAGGGCGTCTTTGTCTGAAAATGTTCCGATACTTCATGGGAATTAGGAGTCACATGTGGACTGTGGGATGACAAGTATAGCCCAATGCAACAAACACAGTGAACACGAGAATTGTCACGATGAATGACCGCTTGTTGATGAAAGGAGAAAAAGGCTACGTGGACTAATATATATTTTTAGTCTTGTCAGAATGTACTAAAAGAAGCGTGGAGCAGGTCAGGTCAGTCTCCACTGCTTCTGTGGAAACAGATCTGGTCAAATTAAGGGTTTTCGGTCGACATGTCAACATTTCGTTTAACATATATTGATTTAGGTTTATTTAACTACTAGTTAAGTGCAAATGCTTTTGTAAGACCAAATCATTTGGGTCTCTATAGATGTTTGAAATTGAAAAATAAGATATTCCTTGTTTGCAATTATTCATTAGCAGATAAATGATTTAACTATAACTGAACTACAGCTGCATTATTTTGTCTAATTCCTTGTGGCACAAAGGAGAAGAAATAACCTGTTTTGCACAGTGTGGATCTAAGTCTTCCCAATATAACAAGGCTGATGTTCAGCCTGAAACACATTCAGGCTGAACTCTTAATCCTCTCTTTGTTTGATTTCTTACTGTCCCAGCCTACAACACAAAAAACCCACACACAGCACATAACAGACGGACCGTTTAAAACACCTTCCTCTTATCAAAATTCACATTGAATGAACTAAGAAGCTATTATATTGATGCTACAAAATCAAAGGGGATTTAATGTGAAGTGATCAAACAAATAATTTTTCATTTCAATGTGAAAACAGACTTTAATAAAGTAAAATGAATGTGTCTGAACCCACAGTTGAACTCATGGTTCAGCCAATTGGTTTTATAAAGCAGCTAAATGGAGAACATCTGTCAGGCTATACTACAAATACACCTATATATGCAAGTTTAGTCATCAGAGTATTCAGTACAGTTAGCAGAACCAGGATCAGGGTGGGGGCCATGTGCCCCAACTGGCTGGCTGAGTGTAAAGATCTGAGTGAAGAGAAGAACAGGCGACAAACACAACAATTCAATTCAATTCAATTCAATTTTATTTATATAGCGCCATTTTACAACAAAAGTCATCTCAAGGCACTTTACAGTGTAAG